>QGQJ01000672.1:0-99372 GCA_003206725.1 Blastomyces emzantsi
CGCCGGTGCCCTCCCCCACCCGCCTGATCCTGCGGCGGGGCCTGCGCCACACCGGCTTCCTGATCGGGGCCGGGATCCTCGGGCTGATCGTGCTGGCGGCGCTCGCCGCGCCGCTCATCGCCCCGCACGATCCCTACGCGCAGGACGTGTCCCGCCGCCTGATCCCGCCGATCTGGCAGGCCAAGGGCACCTGGGACCACGTGCTCGGCACCGACAAGCTCGGCCGCGATTATCTCAGCCGCCTGCTCTACGGCGGCCAGATCTCCCTGCTGATCGGGATCTCGGCGGCTTTGATCTCCGGGCTGATCGGCACGGTGCTCGGATTGTGCGCCGGCTATTTCGGCGGCTGGGTCGATTCGGTGGTGAGCTACATCGTGACCACCCGGCTCGCCATGCCGGTGGTGCTGGTTGCGCTCGCCATGGCGGCGCTGGTCGGCGGCTCCCTGAAGGTGGTGGTGCTGGTGCTGGGCTTCCTGCTCTGGGACCGCTTCGCCGTGGTGACGCGCGCCGCCACCCAGCAGATCCGCAATCAGGATTTCGTCTCGGCCGCCCGCGCCGCCGGGCTGACCGACCTGCGGATCATCCGCCAGGAGATCTTGCCCAACATCATGAACGCCCTGATCGTCGTGGCGACCCTGGAGATGGCCCATGCGATCCTGCTGGAAGCCGCCCTGTCGTTCCTCGGCCTCGGCGTGCAGCCGCCCCTGCCCTCCTGGGGCCTGATGATCGCCGAGGGCAAGCAGTACATGTTCTTCCAGCCCTGGGTGATCACCATCCCCGGCGTGGCGCTCCTCCTCCTCGTGTTGGCGATCAACCTCCTGGGGGACGGCCTGCGCGACATCACCGCCCCCGAGGCGCGCAACTGACCGCCTCGCCGGGCCAGCGCCCGCCGACAGGTTACCAAAATGTTTCACGGGAAACACACCATGACGCGAGACGCCGCCATCGCGCGCGCCACGGAGGCTTTCGATTCGGGCGCGTTTCTCGCCCTCCTGCGGGAGGCGGTGGCGATGCCCACCGAGAGCCAGGCCCCCGGCCAGGAGGCGGCCTTGCGCGCCTATCTCGACGCCTTCATCGTGCCGCTCGTCGCCCGGCTCGGCTTCGAGACGCCAAAGATCTTCCCGAACCCCGACGGGGTGCACGGCCCGTTCCTGATCGCCGAGCGGCGCGAGGGCGCGGACCTGCCGACCGTGCTGATCTACGGCCACGGCGACACGGTGCGGGGCTATCCCGAGCAGTGGCGCGAGGGTCTCGGCCCCTGGGAGATCGTGGTCGAGGGTGACCGCTGGTACGGGCGTGGCACCGCCGACAACAAGGGCCAGCACGTCCTCAACCTCGCCGCCCTGGAGCAGGTGATTGCGGCCCGCGAGGGCCATCTCGGCTTCAACGTAAAGCTGCTGATCGAGATGGGCGAGGAATCGGGCTCCCCGGGCCTGCGGCCGTTCTGCCGTGAGCAGGCCGATTCCCTGCGCTCGGACGTGCTGATCGCCTCGGACGGCCCCCGCCTCAACGGCGAGCGCCCGACCCTCTTCCTGGGCTCCCGCGGCGCCTACAATTTCGAGCTCAGCCTGAACCTGCGCGAGGGCCCGCACCATTCCGGCAACTGGGGCGGGCTGCTGCGCAACCCCGGCACGGTGCTGGCCTCGGCGATCGCCTCGATGGTCGATGCCCGCGGCAGCATCCTGGTCGAGGCCCTGCGGCCGCCGCCGATTCCCGAGGGCGTGCGCGCGGCGCTCGCCGACATCCGCGTCGGCGAGGACCCGACCGCGCCCAAGATCGATTCCGACTGGGGCGAGCCAGGCCTGACGCCCGCCGAGCGGGTCTTTGCCTGGAACACCCTGGAGGTCCTGGCCTTCAAGACCGGCGATCCGGACGGGCCGCTCAACGCCGTGCCGCCTCACGCCAAGGCAACCTTGCAGCTGCGCTTCGTGGTCGGCACAGACTGGCAGAACCTCATCCGGAACGTGCGCGCCCATCTCGACGCGCACGGCTTCCCGATGATCGAGGTCAGGCCAGCCCGCGCCGCCGAGGTGTTCCAGGCGACGCGGCTGCCGGTGGAGGATCCCTGGGTCGAGTGGGCGCTCCAGTCGATCGAGGCGAGCTCCGGCAAGAAGCCGGCGCTGCTGCCCAATCTCGGCGGCTCGCTGCCGAACGACGCCTTCTCGGAGATCCTGGGCCTGCCGACCCTCTGGGTGCCGCATTCCTACCCGGCCTGCCGCCAGCACGGGCCGGACGAGCACATGCTCGCCTCCGGCACCCGCGAGGGTCTGGCGATCATGGCCGGCCTGTTCTGGGATCTGGCCGAGGCCGGACCCGACATCCTGCGCCGCCGCAAAGCGAGGGCCTGACACGATGAGCGAGCCGGTCGTCCGCATCCGCGATCTGACGATCGCGCTCCCCAAGGGCGCCGACCGCCCGCACGCGGTCGAGGGCCTGAACCTCGATCTCGAAGCGGGAAAGATCCTGTGCGTGGTCGGGGAATCAGGCTCGGGCAAGTCGATGAGCGCCTACGCGCTGACCGGCCTCCTGCCCCGGGCCCTGAAGCCGACGGCCGGCACGATCCTGTTCGAGGGGCGGGACCTCCTGACCCTCGACGAGCCGGCGTGGCGGTCCCTGCGCGGCCGGCGCATCGCCATGGTGTTCCAGGAGCCGATGACGGCGTTGAACCCGGTGATGCGGATCGGCGACCAGATCGCCGAGATGTTTGAGGCGCACAACCTGCTCACCCGCAGCGAGCGCTGGGCCCGGGCGGTGGCGCTGGCCACCGAGGTCGGCCTGCCGAACCCCGAGGAGGCGGTGCGGGCCTACCCGCACCAGCTCTCCGGCGGCCAGCGGCAGCGGGCGATGATCGCCATGGCGCTGGCGCTGGAGCCCTCGGTGCTGGTCGCCGACGAGCCGACCACGGCCCTCGACGTCACCACCCAGGCCCAGATCCTCAGGCTGATCCGCGACCTGCAGCGGAAGCGCGGGATGAGCGTCCTGTTCATCACCCACGATTTCGGCGTGGTGGCGGAGATCGCCGACCACGTGGCGGTGCTCCAGCGCGGGCGGCTCGTGGAATCCGGCACCGCCGAGGCGGTGCTGGGGAATCCGCAGGCACCCTACACCAGGGCGCTGCTCGCCGCCGTCCCGAGCCTGACGCCGCCGCCGCGCGCGCCTATGGAGGCGGCCCCGGTCGCCCTCTCGGTGTCCGGGCTGTCCAAGACCTATGCCGGGCGCTCCGGCCTGTTCGGCAAGCCGCGGATCGTGGGGGCGGTGAAGGAGGTTTCGTTCGATGTCCGCCGCGGCGAGACCCTGGGCATCGTCGGCGAGTCCGGCTCGGGCAAGTCGACCACCGCGCGGCTCGCGATCCGCCTGATCGAGCCCGACGGCGGCACGGTCCGGCTGGGGGACCTTGACTATACGGCCCTCGGCAAGACGGCCTTGCGCGACAAGCGCAGCGGCATCCAGATGATCTTCCAGGACCCGTTCGCGTCGCTGAACCCGCGCCGCACCGTGGAGCAGATCATCACGGCGGGGCCGATCGCCCACGGGGTTCCGGCCGCGGAGGCGCGGGAGCGGGCGCGGAGCCTCCTCGACCTCGTCGGCCTCGACCCGAAGGCCGCCGCCCGCTACCCCAATGCCTTCTCGGGCGGCCAGCGCCAGCGCATCGGCATCGCCCGGGCGCTTGCCATGGAGCCGGACGTGCTGGTGGCCGACGAGGCGGTCTCCGCCCTCGACGTCTCGGTCCAGCGCCAGGTGCTGGATCTGCTGGAGGATTTGAAGCAGCGGCTCTCGCTGGCGATGCTGTTCATCACCCACGACCTGCGGGTGGCGGCCACGATCTGCGACCGCATCGCCGTGATGCATCGCGGCGCCATCGTGGAGATGCGCACCACCATCGACCTGTTCGCCGCCCCGGAGCACGCCTACACGCGCAGCCTGCTGGCGGCCGTGCCGGGTGCCCGCGCGTCGTAGCGGGCGGCTGAGACGTCCTGGCCCCTCTCTGAGACGCCAGGGACCGCCATTGGACACACAGACAAGTTTTTTGGACGGACTCGGACTGTCCCGCTTCGGGCCATCCGGTAAAATCCCGGCATTGTCGAGGGCCCGAGCGCCCCGGCGGATCTACGGCCGACCGCAACGTCCGTCCCCGCTCGCACCTCGAACGCGGACGGGGACTCTTGACGTGTCGTTCTCAGCCAAGCCCGATGATCCTGAGTCCTTGCGCAGGCGGTCCCTGCCGGACGGGCAGCCGTCCCGGCGCCAAGGATCGGCGCAACGGGCAGGCCGCAGGGCCAACACCGGCAACCGCCGCGCGGGCAAGCCGGAGGCGGTCGCCGAGATCGTCGGCGCTCGGATCATCTACCTGAGCTGGGCCCAGACCTTCGGACGTCCGCCCCGGGCGCGATTGCCCGGGATGATCGCGCGCATCCTGCCGTTCCGCCAGCGGTAACCGGCGACCGAAGGAAGCCGCTGATCGGCGGAGGCGCCGGTCAGCCTTTGGTGCCCGTCCTGCGCTGATCGGCGCGGGCACCCGGAACGCCGAGGCCGATCGCCTTGGCGAGGGCGGAGCGCTGCGCGGCGTAGCCCGGCGCGGTCATCGGATAGTCCGCCGGCAGGCCGTAGCGCTCGCGGTAGCGCTCGGGCGTCAGGCCGTGGGCCGTCAGGTGGCGCTTCAGCGTCTTGTACGACCGGCCGTCGATGAAGCTGATGATGCCGTCCTGCTGGACCGACTTGCGGATCTGGGCCGCGGTCGGCGGCTCGATCACGGGCTCGACCTCCACGGGCGGCTTGCCGTCGAGATTGACCAAGGCGCCGTGAACGCTGGCGATCAGCTCGGGCAGCGCGGTCGGCGGGACGGGATTGTTCGACACATAGGCGGCGACGATGTCGCCGACCAAGACGGCCAGTTCGGCGCTGCTCTCGGGGATCGTTTCGGGCACTGCGCAAGTTCCAGTCTAAGATTTCGATCGTGACACCACGGTTCCAAAGCAAAAACCGTCGCAGTGTCAAGATGCTTTGTTCAGCCGATCCCGTTTCGCGGCAGAATTTTAATGCGACCTCTAAGGAAAACACGTTCCCGACAGAGTGTTTTCACTGCCTCCATCCCGCGATCTGCTGGGCCTGTTCCGATCAGATCTTCAGAAAATCCGAAATACGAAACTCAGAACACAGTTTGCTTCTGTCCACGGTCTCAACCGATCCCGAGTCCGCGGATGAGACCGAGGCTGACCGCGACCAGGACGGCCAGCGAGGCGGTCACTGCCAGGGTGACCCGGCCCCCGACGCGGGCGAGCACGCGCACGTCGACCCCGAGACCCAGGGCCGCCATGGACAGGACCGTGAGCACGCCCGCGAGCTGCGTCAGCGGCTTGACCGCCGCATCCGGGATCAGCCCGAGGGAGCGGGCGGTGGCCAGCGCCAGGAAGCCAAGAATGAACCAGGGCACCAGCTTGGTCAGGCCGGGACGGGGCTTCGGGCCGGTCGCTTCGAGTCCGGCCTCCTGGGGCAGGCGCGAGGCGATCAGCGAGAACGCCACCACCACCGGCCCGAGCATCAGCACGCGCACGAGCTTGACTAGGGTGCCGACCTGCGTGGCGAGCAGGCTCACCGGCACGGTCGCAGCCAGGACCTGCGGCACCGCGTAGACGGTGAGCCCGGCCAGCACGCCGTACTGGTTGTCGCTCAAGCCGGCGAGCGGCACGAACAGGGGCAGCCCGAGCACCATCAGCACGCCGAGCACTGCGGTGAACGCGATGGCCGCCGCGATGTCCTTGGGCTGGGCCCCGATCACCGGCGCCACCGCGGCGATGGCCGAGTTGCCGCAGATCGCGTTGCCGCAGGCCACCAGGATCGCCATCCGGGGCGGCAGGCCGAGCGCTCGGCAGATCGCCACGCTGGCACCGATGCCGATCGCCACGGTGCCGACGATGCCGGCGAGGAGGGCCGGTCCGGAGGCCAGGATCGCCCCGAGACTGAGGGAGGCGCCGAGCAGGACGACCGCGACCTCGAGGAGTTGCTTGGCCGAGAACGCGATGCCGGTGCGGAACCGGGCATCCGGGGTCCAGGCGGTGCGCAGGGCGATGCCGATCAGGATCGCCAGCACCAGCGCCTCGACATAGGGGTGGCCGGCGACGCGCTCCTCGAGCGCCTGTGCGGCCATGGCCACGGCGGTGATCGCCGCGCACAGGCCGAGGCCCGGCAGTACGGAGGCACCGGTTCCGTCCCGTGCGGCCGCGCCGGTTTCGCCCGCCCGGGACGAGGTTTTTGAGCTCACGCCGGTCGCTCCGTGGTCGACACCCGAGCAAAGGGAAGAAAACGTTTGCCGCGAACGCGCAAGAGAGAAGGACACTCTACGGCACGAGAAAACTTCGAAAGACGCGTCCATTGCGGCGCGAGGGTTCGAGCGCGACATTCACTCCCATGCGCACCACCCCGAATACCCGGTCGACGACGATGGCGTTCGACCCCTTTGGCGAGCCCGTCGCCGAAGGCGTGGCGAACGCTTGCCCGACCGCGTCCGGAGATCGGACCGCCCGCCGGGTCGGCGGCGCCGTGTTTTGGACGCTTGCGCTGGCGATCCTGGCTGGCCGCGTCTACGCCTACGACATGCCTGCGGTGGAAAGCGTCGCCTCCTACGCCGCGCAGGTTATTGCCCTGCGCTGAGGCGCGGTCGTCACTCAATACGTATCGGCCAGATAAGCCGCGATCGCGCGGCCATCGGCTTCGTCGATCGGGGCGTGGTAGACCTTGATCATCTTGGTTACCTCCGCATCCCAGAACGCCTTGCCGCGGCCCGGCGGCTGCGTGGCGATGTAATCGATCGAGTGGCAGGTCTGGCAATTGGCCTGCGCCGCCGCGAAGCCCCGGCCCTGGCTGCCCCCCTCCCCGTCCCGGGGCGCCTTCAGTTCCGCGGTCGGATCCGGCAGGGAGTAGCTTCGCGGTGCCGACAGGGCGGTGCCCGCGATCAGGCCGGCGGCCAGCGATCCGACAAGAAGCGCGCGCATCCCGTTCCCCTTCACGCCACCCGGACCCGGGTGGTCTCGACCCCGTTGCGCATGTAACCGGACGGGTTCCAGCGGGACTCCATCGGCTGCGTGCTGCCGTCGGTGGCGGTGGCTCGAACCCGGATCGCGTGCGACCCCGGATCCAGTTCGATATCGAGCGACCAGGGACGGAACGCGTAGGGGCCGAGATCCTGCCCCAGGGCCGCCGGCGTCCAGTTCCGGCCGTCGTCGGTGGACACCGCGACGGCCTTGATGCCGGAACCGCCGTCGAACGCGATCCCGCGCAGATGCGTCCTGCCGGCCTGGATGTTCGCTCCGTCAACGAGGTTGGTCAGGAACGACCGCACATTGAGGCGCCCGATCGGCACCGTAGCGGCGGCCTGGCCGGGCTCCGTGCAGGCGCACGCATTGTCCGGGATGCGGTAGGCGCTCTTCATGAAGAAGCCGTCGAAGGGCGTGTCGCGGACCGTGATCGCGTTCAGGTGTTTGACCCAGTAGGTGCCGTAGAAGCCCGGCACCACGAGGCGCAGCGGAAACCCGTTGAGCCAGGGGAGGTCTTCGCCGTTCATGGCCCAGGCCAGCATCACCTGCCCGTCGCGGGCATGGTCGAGCCCGAGCGCCTTCACGAAATCCGGGGTCTCGGGCAGGACCGGGCCGTCCATCCCGTCGAACGTCACCTGCACGGCGCCGGTCTTCACGCCGGCCCGGTCGAGCACGCTCTTCAGCGGCACGCCGGTCCAGCGGGCGCAGCCCATGGCGCCGTTGCCCAGCTGGCCGCCGGCCATGCGCGGCTCGAAGAAGCCGCGGGAATTGCCCGAGCACTGATTCACGGCCACGATCTCGGTCCGCCCGGGCAGGGCCTTGATCTCGGCCAGCGACAGCGAGACCGGCCGCTCGACATGGCCCGTCACACCGAGCCGGAACGTGTCCAGATCGATCTCCAGGGGGATGTCGGCCAGGTGGTAGCGCACGAAGAAGGCGTCGTTGGGGGTGATCGCCCCCTCGTCGAACACCGCGAACGGCGTCTCGAGCTGCGGCGGCCGGGCCGTATTCTGAAGAAGGGGGCGCTTGCCCGGATAGGCGACCAACGGCCGTGTGCCGTTGCCGAAGGGAAGCGTGACCTCCTCGGCCCGGGCCCGCAACGGTGCCACGACGGTCGCGAGCGCGCCGAGACCGCCCTGCAGAACCCGGCGCCTGTCGAGATCAGCCATCGTCGCGTCCTTCTTCCACCACCCTGGGAAACCGAACGATCTGCGCGCGGACGCCCTTCGATCCGACAATCCCGGGGCGGCTCTACCGTGGGGGCGTATCAGAATTTCGTCCGGTCGAACCGGCCGACCCCGAGGCATTCGTGTTTCACGGGAAACATTACGCCGCGGTCAGCCGAGCGCCGCGATCTCGGCCGCCAGGGCGTCCGGGACCGTCAGCCCGTCGCGCCCGGCGCGGCGGCGCAGATCGAGGCGCCGGCTTCCCGGCAGCCGGGCGCCGTCCTGATCCTCGATCGCTCCGGCCAGGACGGCGAAGCGCTCCGGTGCGTCGGAGCTCAAGGCCGTGGCATCGATCGCCAGGATCAGTTGCCCGGTTCCGGGCGGGTCGCCCGCCGCGTCGAGGAACGAGCTGGCCTCCGCTGCGAAGCGCCCCCCGGTGAGTCCGGCCGCCAGCAGCTCCACCATGAGAGCGAGGGCCGTGCCCTTGGCGTCGCCGAGCGGTATCATCGTGCCGTCGAGGGCGGCGGCGGGATCGGTGGTCGGACGGCCCTCGGCATCGAGCGCCCAGCCCTCCGGGATCGCCTCCCTGCGCTGCTTCGCGCCCACGATGGCGGCCCGGGCGACCTTCGACAGGGCGAGGTCGATCACGATCGGCGCGCGACCGGGCAACGGGCAGGCGAAGGCCAGCGGGTTGGTGCCGAACACCGCGCGGTTGCCGCCCCAGGGCGCCATGGCGGCGGGCGTATTGGCGAACAGGATCGCGAGACATCCGGCCTCGGCCAGGGCCTCGACCGGCCGGCCGGCGGCGCCGCAATGATGCGAGCGCCGGATCCCGGCCGCCGCGATCCCCTGCCGGCGTGTCAGTTCGGGCAGCTCGGCCAGCGCCGCGTCGAGGGCCGGATAGGCGAAGCCGTGTCCGGCATCGATCGCCAGGAGCCCCGGCCGCGGGTGAGTGACGGTGATCGCGGCATCGCCCACGACCTTGCCGGTCCGCAGCTGCGCGGCGTAGCTCGGCACCCGCGACAGGCCGTGCCCCTTCAGGCCGTCCGCCTCGGCGGCCACCAGGGCCCGGGCGGTGCTGTCGGCCGCAGCCGCCGAGGCGCCGCAGCGGCGGAAGGCGCCGGCCGCGAGGGCGTGCGCCTCCGCAAGGGACAGGATTGGCATGGTCAGGACTCCGGATGGATGCGCGACATCACCCGACGCCATGCCGGACTTCGATCAGGCCTGCATCCCCCAACGCTGGATGGTCCGTCGCTCGATCGTCTGGAAGATCAGGTTCTCCACCACGAGACCGATCAGGATCACGGTGAGCAGCCCGGCGAACACGTTCGGGATGTCGAGCATGTTCTTGTTCTCGAAGATGAACCAGCCGAGCCCACCCGCCCCGGACGAGACTCCGAACACCAGCTCGGCCGCGATCAGGGTCCGCCAGGCGAAGGCCCAGCCGACCTTCAATCCGGTGAGGATCGACGGGAAGGCCGCCGGGATCAGGATCTTGCCGATCAGCCGCGGTCCTGACAGCCCGTAATTGCGCCCGACCATCCGGAGCGTCCGGCTCACCGACAGGAAGCCGGAATGGGTGTTGAGCGCGATCGCCCAGGTCACCGAGTGGACCAGGACGAAGATCAGGCTGCCATTGCCTAGACCGAACCAGATCAGCGCCAGCGGCAACAGCGCGATGGCCGGCAGGGGGTTGAACATCGAGGTCAGGGTCTCGAGGAAATCGGTCCCGATCCGCGACGCGATGGCGACGCCGGTGAGCAGGGTCGCCAGCACGATGCCGGCGGCGTAGCCCATCAGCAGCACCTTCAGCGAGCTCCAGGCCCGCGCCGGGAGGGTGCCGTCGGCGACCGCCCGGAAGAACGCCTCCATGGTCGCCGAAAAGGTCGGGAACAGCAGGTCGTTGTCGAGGTAGCGCCCGTACGCTTCCCAGATCCCCGCCAGCAGGACCAGGATCAGGATCTTGCGCAGCCAGGCCTGGTTGTAGAGCCGCTCGAAAGCCGAGAGCGGCTTCTCCACCACCGGAGCGCCGTGGGCCTGGCCGGTCTGCCGCACGATCTCGGGGCGGACCGGCTCCGCGGCGGCCGGCCGCGGCGGCACGGCCGTCGGAGCGTCGCTCAGAAGGGGCGCGCTAGACATTCTCGGCCTCCTGGATCTCCTCGGAGAAGAGCATCTGCTGGATGCGGTTCTCCAGCCGCAGCGCCGCCTCCGGGGTGGCGGCGCTGTTGAGCTCGGCCTTGACCTCGCCGGGATGGGGCGAGAGCAGCAGGATGCGGGAGCCGACCTTGATCGCCTCGGGGATCGAGTGCGTCACGAACAGAACCGTGAAGCGCGTCTCCTCCCAAAGCATCAGCAGCTCGTCCTGCATGCGCCGCCGGGTGAGCGCGTCGAGCGCCGCGAACGGCTCGTCCATCAGCAGGATGTCGGGCTCCATCGCCATGCCGCGGGCGATGGCCACGCGCTGCTTCATCCCGCCCGACAGGGTGTGCGGGTAGCTGTCGGCGAACTTCGTGAGGTTGACCTTGTCGATGTAGAGGTTGGCCCGCTCCAGCGCCTGACGGCCTTTCAGCCGGCCCGAGGCTTCGAGGGCGAAGACCACGTTCTGCCGGACCGTCTTCCACGGCAGGAGCTGGTCGAATTCCTGGAACACCATCATCCGGTCGGGCCCGGGCTCGGTCACCGGGCGGCCTTTCAGCCGGATCTCCCCCTCGGTGGGGGCCATGTAGCCGCCGACCGCCTTGAGCAGGGTCGACTTCCCGCAGCCGGATGGCCCGAGCAGGACGAACCGGTCTCCGGGCCAGACCTTGAAGCTCACCCGGTAGGTGGCCGTGACGAGGTGCTCGGGCGTCTTGTAGCGGAGCGTGACGCCGTCGACCTCCAGCAGAGGCTGACCCGTACCCATCCATCCTCCCTGGCGCCGCAGCTTGAGCCGCGTGTCGCTGATGGCCTGGAGATGGTCCGGGCCTCACGGGAAAGTGTAGGGCCGGCGAGGAGAGGCTGTAAAGCGGCGACTTCTTGATAAACGAGGATTGCTGTCCGGATCAGCCCGATTGTTTCGTCTATCCCGGTCTGCCGCTCAGGTTCGGGAATATCTCACAAGGCTGTTCCCAACGGTCAGTCGAAGGAGCGTATTTCGTACATCTCCCGGCCGAAGCGCCCGTTCGATGGTCCCGCACCGTCATGGCGAGCGCAGCGAAGCAACCCGGGGCGGCGCGCGCCCCCCGGACGTGGCGTTTCCCTCGGTTGCTTCGCTGCGCTCGGAATGACGGTGGCGTGTGGGCCCTGCGACGGAAACCTCACCCTCCCCATCTTAGACCGGGTGCCACCACCGGCCCCGCAGCACCACGCCTTCGGAGAAAATCCGGTGGGCGCCGGTCATGTGCTCGCCCCTTGTGTCCACGTAGTCGAACGCGCCGTCCCGGACCGACAGCACGGTGGCGTCGCCGAGCGCGCCGACCTTCAGGGTGCCGTATTCCATGCGCTTCAGCGCCACCGCGGCGTTGACCGTGGAGGCGGCAATGACCTCGTGCAGGCTCATGCCGAGGCAGAGCATCTTCGACATGGTGGTGACTTGGTCGAAGGCGGGGCCATCGATGCAGAGCTGGTGCACGTCGGACGAGATCGTGTCCGGCAGGAAGCCGCCGGCCAGCATGGCCCGGGCGGTCTTGAACGCGAACGAGCCCTTGCCGTGGCCGATATCGAACAGCACGCCCCGGGCCCGGGCGTCGCGGAGCGCCGGCTTGACCGCGCCCTGCGCAGTCACGGGGGAATTCGGGAACGGCCGGAAGGCATGGGTCAGCACGTCGCCGGGGCGCAGCATGGCCAGCACCTCCTCGTAGCTCGGCGGCGGCTCGTCGATATGGGCCATCAGCGGCAGGCCGGTCTCTTCCGCGACCTGGAGGGCGATGTTGAGCGGCGCGGTGCCCTGGTCCCCGGAGGAGTTGCGCCCGACCCGGACCTTGATGCCGACGATCACGTCCCGGTTGGCCTCGGCCACCTCCACCGCCTCGCGGGGCGCCATGAGCTGCGGGTCCTTGCTCTCGCCGACCATGATCGTCTTGGAGAAGGCGAAGATGCCGGCGAACGACACGTGAAGGTAGGCGAGGATGCGCGCCTCCGAGCGGTCGATCACGTGCTTGCGGAACCCCGCGAAATTGCCCGGCCCGGCGCTGCCGGTATCGACCGAGGTGGTCACCCCGGAGGTGCGGCAGAACGCGTCGGCGTCGATCCCGATCGAGGTGCCGCCCCAGTAGACATGGGTGTGCAGGTCGATCAGCCCCGGGGTGACGATCGCCCCGGCCATCTCCCGCACCTGCGTGCCCGGGCCCGCCACCAGGTCCCGGCCGAAGCCCGAGACGCGGCCCTCCGCGAAGGCGACATCGCAGACGCCGTCATGGTTCTGTGACGGGTCGATCACCCGCGCGCCCTTGAGGATCAGGTCGTGCTGCACGGCTGTCTCCGGTCCGGTCTCAGGCGGCTTGGGCGGCAACAGTGCCGTCGTTGAGGTGGCAGGCGGCCAGGTGGCCGGCGCCCACGGTGTCGAGGCGGGGCTCCTCGACCCGGCAGCGGTCGAAGGCCTGCGGGCAGCGGGTGTGGAAGCGGCAGCCGCTAGGCGGGTTGATCGGGCTCGGAACGTCGCCCTTGAGCACGATGCGGGTGCGCCCGGCCCCGGGCTCCGGAATCGGCACCGCGGAGAGCAGCGCCTGCGTGTAGGGGTGCTTCGGGGCCAGGAACAGCTCCCGGCGCGGGCCGATCTCGACGATCTTGCCGAGATACATCACGGCCACCCGGTGGGTCATGTGCTCGACGATGGCGAGGTCGTGCGAGATGAACAGCATGGCGAGGTCGAGCTCGCGCTGCAGGTCGCGCAGCAGGTTGACGATCTGGGCCTTCACCGAGACGTCCAGCGCCGAGACCGCCTCGTCGCAGATGATCAGGTCCGGCTCGGCGGCGAGCGCCCGGGCGATGCCGATGCGCTGGCGCTGGCCGCCCGAGAACTCGTGGGGCCAGCGCCCCAACGCCTCGCGCGGCAGGCCGACCCGCTCCATCAGGGCGGCGAGCTTCGCCTCGAGGTCGGCCGAGCCCTGGGCCAAACCGAAATTGCGGATCGGCTCGGCCAGGATCGCCCGCACCCGCATCCGCGGGTTGAGCGAGGAGAACGGGTCCTGGAACACCATCTGCATCCGGCGGCGCAGTGGCCGCAGGGTGCCGGCCGAGAGGTCGTCGATGCGCCGGCCCGCCAGCACCACCTGCCCGGCCGTGGGGGCGTAGAGGCGCATCAGCGCCTTGGCGACCGTGGACTTGCCGCAACCGGATTCGCCGACCAGCGAGAGGGTCTCGCCCCGGTCCACCGTGAAGGACAGGCCGTCCACTGCCTTCAGCACCCGGGCGGACCGGCCGAACAGGCCACGGCCGAGGGCGAAGTGTTTTTTCAGGTCGTTGACCTGGAGGAGCGTGCGGGCGGTCGTGGTCACGGGCAGCCTCCCAGGATTGCGTCGACCGCGGATATCCATCCCGCTCTGCGGGCCGCGAGCCTGTCGTCAAGCCTCGGGCCGACGCCGACACGCGCCCTCGCCCGTGCGGGAGAGGGTTGGGGTGAGGGATCCGCCCTCTCCGGACAAGCCTGTCCCCTCTCCCGCACGGGAGAGGGGACCCGCGCTGCATCCGGCATCATGTGAATTCGACGGCCGCTGCGAGGGCGAATGGATGCGCCAGCGAAGTCACAAACCATCATGCCGCCAGCGCGTCCTTGGGCGCGTAATGGCAGGCGGCGAGGTGGGCGGGGGCCTTCGGCTCCAGGGCCGGGGCGTAGGCGCGGCACAGGTCGGTCACGTCCGGGCAGCGGCCGGCGAAGACGCAGCCCTCGATCCGCTGCTTCAGGCTCGGGACCATGCCGGGAATCTCGGCGAGCCGCTCGGTGGCGCCGTGCTCGACCGCGCCGAGCTTGGGCACCGCCCCCATCAGCCCGCGGGTGTAGGGGTGGCGCGGCGCCCGGAACAGGTCGCGGACCGGCGCCTCCTCGACCTTCCGGCCGGCATACATCACCACCACCCGGTCGGCGACCTCGGCGACCACGCCGAGATCGTGGGTGATCAGCATGATCGCGGCGCCGACCCGGCGCTTCAGGTCGCGCATCAGGTCGAGGATCTGGGCCTGGATGGTCACGTCGAGCGCCGTGGTCGGCTCGTCGGCGATGAGGAGCTTGGGCGAGCAGGCGAGCGCGATGGCGATCATCACCCGCTGGCGCATGCCGCCCGAGAGCTGGTGCGGGTATTCCCGGACCCGGCGCCCGGGCTCCGGGATGCCGACCAGCGTGAGCATCTCCACCGCCCGCGCCTCGGCCTCGCGCCGGCTGAGGCCCTGGTGCAGCCGCAGGGTCTCGCCGATCTGGCGGCCGACGGTCAGCACCGGGTTCAGGCTGGTCATCGGCTCCTGGAAGATGACGCTGATGTCGTTGCCGCGGATCCGGCGCATCGCCTTCATGGGCAGGTCGAGGAGGTTCTGCCCCTCGAACCGGATGGCGCCGGCGATGCTGGCCGGCGGCTCGGGCAGGAGCCGCAGGATCGACATCGCGGTCACCGACTTGCCGCAGCCGGATTCGCCGACGATCGCCAGGGTCTCCCCGGCCTGGATCGCGAAGGACACGCCGTCCACCGCCCGGTTGGCCCCGTCGGGGGTGCGGAAATGGACCTGCAGGTTCTCGATGGAGAGGAGGGGTACGCCGTTCACGCCGGGGCTCCTCATGCGTCTTTCGCCATGCGGGGGTCGAGGGCGTCGCGCAGACCGTCGCCGACCAGGTTCACGGCGAGCACCGTCATCGAAAGGAAGATGGCCGGGAACAGGATGATGTAGAACTTCACCTGCCAGAGGGCCCGGCCCTCGGCCATGATGTTGCCCCAGGACGGCGTCGAGGGCGGCACCCCCGCACCGATGAACGACAGGATCGCCTCGGTGATCATCGCGGAGGCGCAGATATAGGTCGCCTGCACGGTCATGGGCGCCAGGGTGTTGGGCAGGATGTGGCGCCAGATGATCGCCGGCATGCGCGTGCCCGTGGTCACGGCGGCCTCGACATAGGGCTGCTCGCGCAGGGACAGCACGACGCCCCGGACCAGCCGGGCGACCCGAGGGATCTCCGCGATGGTGATCGCCACGATCACGTTCTGGACCGAGCCGCGGGTGAGCGCCATCAGGGTGATGGCGAGCAGGATCGGCGGGATCGACATCATGCCGTCGACGATCCGCATGACGATCCCGTCGAGCCAACGCACCATGCCGGAGACGAGCCCGACCGCGAGCCCCGCCACCGAGGCGAGGAGCGCCACCGAGAAGCCGACCAGCAGCGACACGCGGGCGCCGTAGACCACCCGCGAGTAGATGTCCCGCCCGAGCATGTCGGTGCCGAACCAGTACTGGGCCGAGGGCACGCGGGTGCGCTTGGCCGGGGCCAGGGCGGTGGGATCGACGGTGCCGAGATAGGGTGCGAGCACCGCCATCAGGAACACGATCAGCAGCAGGATCCCGCCGACCACGATGGTCGGGTGGCGGCGGACATAAGTCCAGACCGGCCCCCGGCGTTTGCGCGCCGGGATGACGTCCGGCATCGGCGTGGCGACGGCGAGGCCCGCGGGGGGCGGCGCCTTGGCGGGCAGGTCCTTGAGGGACGAGTCCCGGGCGAGGGACGGACCGGAGAGGGGCGCGACGGTCGCGGTCAATAGCGGATCCTCGGGTCGAGCAAGGTGTAGAACAGGTCGATGGCGAGGTTCACCAGCACGTAGACGAAGCTGAACAGCAGGACGACGCCCTGGATGACCGGGTAATCGCGCCGCAGGATCGCATCGACCGTGAGGCGGCCGAGGCCGGGAATCGCGAACACCGTCTCGGTGACCACAGCGCCGCCGATCAGCAGCGCGATGCCGATGCCGATCACGGTGACGATCGGCACGGCGGCGTTCTTGAGGGCGTGGATGAACAGCACCGGCCCCTGCGCCAGCCCCTTGGCCCGGGCGGTGCGGACGTAATCTTGGCTCAGCACATCCAGCATGGTCGCCCGGGTCACCCGGGCGATCAGCGCGATGTAGACGAGGCCCAGCGTCACCGCGGGCAGGATCAGGTTCGAGAACCACGGCCACAGGCCCTGCTCGATCGGCGTGTAGCCCTGCACCGGCAGCCAGCCGAGTTCGAGGGCGAACACGTAGGCGAGCACGTAGCCGACCACGAAGACCGGCACCGAGAAGCCCATCACGGCGAGCCCCATGACCAGCCGGTCGATCAGGCTGCCGGCCTTCCAGGCCGCCACGACGCCGAGCGGCACCGCCACCACGATGGCCAGGACCAGGGTGACGAGCATCAGCGACACGGTCGGCTGCACCCGTTGGCCGATCATGGTGGTGACCGGCAGGTTGGTGAAGATCGAGGTGCCGAGATCCCCGTGGAGGATCTGCCAGGACCATTCGCCGAACCGCACCAGGAACGGCCGGTCGAGGCCGAGCGAGGCGCGGATGCGGGCGACGTCGTCCGGCGTCGCCTGATCGCCCGCGATGATCGCGGCCGGATCGCCGGGGGCGAAGTAGAGGAGGCTGAAGACGAACAAGCCGACCACCGCCATCACCGGGATGGTGGCCAGGATGCGCCTGCCGATATAGCCGAGCATGGGTCTCCCCTATCTCATCGGTCGCCCGCGCCCCGGGCAGCATCCGGCTGGGGCGCAGGTCCCCTCTCCCGTGTTGTGGGAGAGGGACAGGGTGAGGGGACAGGTTTGTCCGGAGAGGGCGTATCCCTCATCCCAGCCCTCTCCCGCACGGGAGAGGGGGCGCGTCGCGCCGAACGGGATGATCGCGGGACATCTCATCACGCCTTCGACACGCCCCAGGTGAACGGGATCGGCCCCTTCACGATCCCCGAGACGCTCTTGCGCCAGGCCTGGTAGCCGAGGAAGAACCCGGTCGGGACGTAGACCACCCCCTCGCAGGCGGCGGCGTTGACCTTGTCGATGGCGGCCTTCTCGGAGGCCGGGTCGGCGGCGTCGAACCACTCGGCGATCCCCGCCTCCACGGGCGGGACGTTCGGCCAGCCGAACCACGCCTTGTCGCCGTTGGCGCGCACCGCCGGGTAGCCCGCCGGGTTGATGGTGTCGGCGCCCGCATGCCACGTGTGGAACATGTTCCAGCCGCCCTGTGACGGCGGCGCCTTGGAGGCGCGCCGGGTGCCGGTGGTGCCCCAGTCGGTGGCGACGAAATCGACGTTGAAGCCCATCTGCTTCAGCAGGTCGGCGGTGATGTCGCCCTGCGCCTTGGTGATCGGCTGGTCCTGCGCCACGACGCAGGTGACGGGCTCGCCCTTGTAGCCGGCCTCCTTGAGCATCTTGCGGCCGAGCGCGATGTCGCCCTTGCCGACGTTCTCGCCGCCCGCCTCGCTGTAGAGCGACGTCCCCGGCGTGAAGAAGCCCGGCAGCTTCTTCCACAGGCTGTCGTCGTCGCCGACGATCGCCCGCATGTAATCCTCCTGGTTCATGGCGGTCAGGACCGCCTGGCGGATCTTCGGGTTGTCGAAGGGCGGATACAGGTGGTTCATCCGGAACGACCCGACATTACCCAGCGGATCGGCGATATCGACGTTGAGGTTGGCGTTCTTGCGCAGGAGCGGCACGAGGTCGGAGATCGGGTTCTCCCACCAATCGACCTCGCCGTTCTGCAGGGCCGCCGAGGCGGTGGCCGCGTCCGGCATGATCACCCACTCGACCCGGTCGACCAGAATGTGCTTGCCCCCGGCCAGCCAGGAATTCGGCTCCGCGCGGGGCTTATAGCCAGCGAATTTCTGGAACACGGCCCGGGCGCCCGGCACCCATTCGTTGCGCACGAAGGTCATCGGGCCGGAGCCGACATATTCGGTGATCTGTGTGAACGGGTCGGTCTTGGCGATCCGCTCCGGCATGATCAGGGCCATCGGGGCGTTGGTCTTGCCGAGCGCGTAGAGGAGCTTCGGGAACGGCTTCTTCAGCCGCCAGCGGAACGTCCGGTCGTCGACGGCGGCGAGGTCGTCCTGGACGCCGCGGATCATCAGGCCGATCGGGTCGCGGGCCATCCAGCGGGTCAGGCTCGCCACCACGTCCTTGGACAGGACCGGCTCGCCGTCGTGCCACATGAGGCCGGGGCGGAGCCGGAAGGTCCAGGTCAGCTGGTCGCCCGAGACCTCCTCGGATTCGACCATTTGCCGCTGCGGCTTCAGCTGCGCGTCCACCCCGTAGAGCATGTCCCAGACGAGGGTACCGGCATTGCGCACCACGTATTGCGTGCCCCAGATCGGGTCGAAATTGGCGAGGTTCGCCTGGGGCACGAAGCGCAGCACCTTGGCGCCCTGCGCCACGGCCGGCATCGCGATCTGCGGCGCTGCCAGCCCGAGTGCGGCCGAGCCCTTGAGGAAGGTCCTGCGGTCCATCGTGATCTCCCTGGCCGGTGGGATTGCGATCCCGGCTACCGGCCCGCACCCCGGGTGCGCCTGTGACTCGGTCGACGGAAGGCTTCGGTCCCGTATCGGGGCCGAAGTGGGCTGGCGTTTCACGCGATCAGCAGCATGCGCCAGTTCCCTGCTGCCGCAAGACGCTTTTGGGGATTTGAATTCTAGTTATCCGCATCCTGTTCGCGCGCGCCGTCGTCCGGCCGGATGCAGGCCGGCAGGGGATACGGAGGGGCGTCGGCGGATCGGCGGTCGTCATGCTCACGGGGGCTACCTCGCAAGCCTCGCGCCACCGTGAGGGGAAGAGAATTCAAAATGCAGCGCGACCGTCCGGCTGGACGGGGCGGGAGCGCAAGCTCACGAAAGGGATTTCAAAGGACTCTCAGCCCTTTGGTGGGGCTCGGTGCGGCGTCGCCCAAAGGCCAGGGCTCCGCCCTGGACCCGCGAAAGGTCCCGGACCTTTCGAAACCGGGACCTCCCTCAGCTGACCTGGCGCAGGTGCGAGCCGGCCTCCGCCGGTTGGGCGCGGATGAAGGCCGCGATCCGCGGGGCGATCACCGTCCGGTAGCGGGAGCCGTTGAACACGCCGTAATGCCCGACGCCCGCCTGGAGATGGTAGGCCTTGCGGGATTCGGGCAGGTTCGGCGTCAGCTCGAGGGCCGCCTTGGTCTGGCCGACCCCGGAGATGTCGTCGTTCTCGCCCTCCACGGCCAGGATGGCGCAGCGGCGGATCGCCCCGAGATCGACCGGGGTGCCGCGGTGGCGCATCTGCCCCTTGGGCAGAGCGTGGTCGACGAAGACGGTCTGCACGGTCTGGAGGTAGTACTCCGCGGTGAGATCCATCACCGCCAGGTACTCGTCGTAGAATTCCCGGTGCTTCTCGGCCGAGTCGCCATCGCCCTTCACCAGATGGTCGAACATGTCCGAATGGGCGGTGACGTGGCGGTCGAGGTTCATCGCCATGAAGCCCGACAGCTGCAGGAAGCCCGGATAGACCCGGCGCCAGGCCCCCGGATAGATCGGCGGCACGAGGCTGATCGTGTTGCGCTCGAACCAGGCCTGGCCGCGCTCCTGGGCGAGGCAGTTCACCGCCGTGGGTGAGCGGCGGGTGTCGATCGGGCCGCCCATCAGGGTCATCGAGGCCGGCACGGTCGGATCGCCCGCCGGATCGGCCTTGGCCTCCATGAGTGCCACCGCGGCCAGAACCGGCACCGCCGGCTGGCACACCGCCATGACGTGCAGGTCCGGCCCGAGGATCGCGAACATCTCCTGCAGGTAGTCGATATAGGTGTCGAGGTCGAAGCTCCCGAAGGTCAGCGGCACCATCCGGGCATCGGTCCAGTCGGTGATGTAGACCCGGTGGTTCGGCAGCATCGCTTCCACGGTGCCGCGCAGCAGCGTGGCGTAGTGGCCCGACATCGGCGCGACGATGAGGAGCTTCGGCTGCGGCTCGGCGGGCGCCGTGAGGAAGGCGCGCTCGAACGCGACCAGGCGGCAGAACGGCCGCTTCCAGACGACGCGCTCGCTGACCGGGACCGCAATCCCGTCGACCTGCGTCTCGGTGAACCCGAAGGCGGGCTTGCCGTAGCGGCGCGTGGCGCGCTCGAACATCTCGCAGCCGGCACTGATCGACCGGGCGTAGGGGCTGTATGCGAGCGGATTGCCGGGCATCTGCAGGGCGTGGCGGGTCAGGTCCGCGGCGACCCGAGCCGGCGCCATCAGGGCGCGGGCGCCTTCGAACATCGCGTAAGCCAGGAGCATCGCCACCTCGCGGTCTCGAATGCCGTCCGGGGCCGACCGGGACCGGTCCGCCGCGGGACGACACACCATCCGGGCCGCCGACATCCGGCCTGCGCGCGGAGCCTGCTGCAACCCGCCGCGTAGGATAAGGTTCCACCCTGAACGATCACGGAACATCCCCCGCCCCGGGCGACTTGCCCGTGACCACGCCCTCGGCGCGACGGATCCGGCGGCCCGCTCGGATCCGGTGCCGCGGTACCCGCCAGACAATCCGCGCCGGCGCGGCCCGACCGGCGCTCCACCGATAACCCCATGCCCGATAGCGATCTCAACGGCCTCGTCCGCAACGCCCGCCACCTCCGGCTCGACACCTTCGTCCGCCTGCGCTGGCTCGCCATCACCGGCCAGAGCGCCGCCGTGGTCGGCGCACAGTTCGGTCTCGGGCTGGCGCTGCCGTTCGGCTGGTGCTTCCTGGTGATCGCGACCTCCTCCTGGCTGAACCTGGCCCTGCGGATCCGCTTCCCAGCGAGCTACCGGCTGAGCGACGATTCCGCGGCGCTGCTGCTCGCCTTCGACATCGTGCAGCTCGCCGCGCTGCTGTTCCTCACCGGCGGCCTTCAGAACCCGTTCTCGCTGCTGTTCCTCGCCCCCGTGCTGATCTCCGCCACCGCGCTGCCGCCGGAGCGAACCCTGGCGCTCGGCCTGCTCGCCGTGGGGCTGGCGACGCTGCTCGCCCTGGTGCACCGGCCGCTGCCCTGGTTCTCGGACGGGCGGATCGAATTGCCGTTCCTGTACGTGTCCGGGGTCTGGACCGCGATCCTGCTGGGCACCGCGTTCACGGGCGTCTACGCCTGGCGGGTCGCCGAGGAGACGCGGCTCCTCGCCCAGGCGCTCGCCGCGACCGAGCTGGTGCTCGCCCGGGAGCAGCACCTCTCGCAGCTCGACGGCCTCGCGGCGGCGGCTGCCCACGAATTGGGCACGCCGCTCGGGACGATCATGGTGGTGACCAAGGAGCTGATCCGCCAGCTCGGGCCCACCGCCTCGCCGGCCGTGGCCGAGGACCTGAACCTGCTGCGCGAGCAGGTCGACCGCTGCCGCGGCATCCTCGGCAAGCTCACGTCTCTGGATGGCGACGGGGTCGGCTTCCTGGAGACCGTGACGTTCAGCCATCTCGTGGAGGAACTGGTGGCCCCCCAGCGCGCCCTCGGAGCCGTCCTGGAGATTTCCAGCCGCGGTGACGGCCCGGAACCGGCCTGCCGCCGCAACCCCGGGGTGATGTTCGGGCTGGCCAACATCCTCGACAACGCCGTCGATTTCGCCACCTCCCGCGTCACCGTGGAGGGCCGCTGGACCCAGGAGCGGGTCTGGATCGAGATCCGCGACGACGGCCCGGGCTTCTCCAGCGAGGTCCTGCTGCGCGCGGGCGAGCCCTACGTAACCACCCGCAGCGGCGACCGCCCGCAGACCGGCGGGACCGTAGGCGCCGGCCTGGGCCTCGGCCTGTTCATTGCCAAGACCCTGATCGAGCGCTCGGGCGCACAGCTCGCCCTGATGAACGTCTCCGCGCCGGACGCCCATGGAGCGATCGTGCGGGTGTCCTGGGCCCGGCACATCTTCGAACGGGGTGCAGCCCCGCGCCATTCGCCGGAACTCAATATCGGCGCGCCCCTGCCACCGCGCGATGTCGTACCTATATGAGGATCAGACCAAGAACTGACTGAGTAATTCCCTTACGAAAACCCGAAAGGAGTGCCGGATGCTGACGCAGCCCGGGACCACGGCAGCGATCGATCCCGCCGTGATCAACGAAGCCGATCCGCTCGCCGCCTTCACCGACCGCAGCCTGCTGATCGTAGACGACGACAAGCCCTTCTCGACGCGGCTCGCCCGCGCCATGGAAAGCCGCGGCTACCATGTCCAGGTCGCCGACAGCGTCGCCGACGGCGTGTCGGCCGTCGAGGCCCGTCCGCCGGCCTTCGCGGTGATCGACATGCGGCTCGGCGACGGCAACGGCCTCGACGTGATCGCCCGCCTGAAGGAGCGCCGCCCCGACGCGCGCGGCGTGATCCTCACCGGCTACGGCAACATCGCGACCGCCGTCACGGCGGTGAAGCTCGGCGCGTTCGATTATCTCGCCAAGCCCGCCGACGCCGACGAGATCCACGGCACGCTGATGGCCCAGCCCGGCGAGCGGGCCGACCCGCCGGAGAACCCGATGTCCGCGGACCGGGTCCGCTGGGAGCATATCCAGCGGGTCTACGAGCTGTGCAGCCGCAACGTCAGCGAGACCGCCCGGCGCCTCAACATGCACCGGCGGACGCTGCAGCGGATCCTGGCCAAGCGCGCCCCGCGCTGAAGCCCGGACCCACCGATCCCGGGTCCCGCGGTTGCATCCCCCCTTCCCGGTGGGCTAGCTGCGCGGGTCCCGGGCGCATTTCGTCCGGGGCCTCGCAATCGACCGGGGGACGAGTCTCGTGAACGGGCGCAACGCCATCACCATCGTGAGCATGATGGTCCTCGTCGGCACGGAGGTCTTCGCCGTCGCCATCGCGGCCGGCTGGGCCCTCGCGGGCCTGTTCGACCTCGGCGACCGGGTCGGCCATGTGCTGATGGGCGTCTTCAGCCTGTTCGCAGCCTGGATCATGCTCCAGCTCTGGCGCCGGGCGACCAGCATCGAGCCGATCCGCACTCGCGCCACGTCGCGGTAGCCGGATCGGGTGTGTCGCCGGGCCCGTGCCCGGCACGGCGTTCGACAGGCTGGCGGCCTTCCTGCTAGGGAACGTGCGACGGCCGCCCGTGTAACGACGCCGCGGGTTGCGCCCACGTTTTCGGCTGCGCGTGAGACCGGAAGATCCATGAAAGCCCGTATCATCGTCACCCTGAAGACCGGTGTGCTGGACCCGCAGGGCAAGGCGATCGAGGCCGCGCTCAAGTCCCTCGGCATCGACGGCATCGACAGCGTCCGCCAGGGCAAGGTGTTCGATCTCGAGGTCTCGGCCGCCGACGGCCCGACCGCCGAAGCCACCCTCCGGACGGCCTGCGAGAAGCTGCTCGCCAACACCGTCGTCGAGAACTACGCGATCGAGATCCTCTGATGCACGCTGCGGTCGTCGTCTTTCCGGGGTCGAATCGCGAGAGCGACGTCGCCCGGGCTCTGCGCCGGTCAGGCGCGCGGGTCAGCATGGTCTGGCACGCGGATCAGGACCTGCCGGCCGGAACCGACCTCGTCGTCCTGCCGGGCGGCTTCTCCTACGGCGACTACCTGCGCTGCGGCGCCATCGCGGGCCGCGCGGCCGCGATGGATGCGGTGCGGGCGCATGCCGCCCGGGGCGGCCTCGTGCTCGGCATCTGCAACGGTTTCCAGATCCTGTGCGAATCCGGCCTCCTGCCGGGCGTGCTGATGCGCAACGTCAACCGGCGCTTCATCTGCCACCGGCAGACCCTCCGGGTCGAACGCACCGACACGCGCTTCACCAGCGCCTACCAGAAGGGGCAGGTGATCGACGTCTGTGTGGCGCATGGCGAGGGCAATTACTTCGCCGATCCCGAGACGCTGGCGCGGATCGAGGGCGAGGGTCGCGTGGCCTTCCGGTACTGCGACGCCGCCGGGACGATCTCGGTCGAGGCTAACCGCAACGGCTCCCTCAACGCGATCGCGGGGGTCTACTCGGAGGCTGGCAACGTCCTCGGGATGATGCCGCACCCGGAGAACTTCGTGGAAGGCCTGATCGGCGGCACCGACGGACGCGGATTGTTCGACAGTCTCGCCGCATGAACTCGCCGGCGGAAACTGGTTTTTAACCGCCGATTAAGGTTCACACAGCATAAAGAGGCATCCAGAGTTCTGGATATCGAGTTGGACGACCTCGTCCGCTCTGTTTGATGCCTCCCTGATGACTCTCCCAAGCCGCCCCCAACCGGGCGGCTTTTTTCTGTTGGCCTGCGCAGGCCGCGGCGGGCCCCGCTCGGGCTCGCGGATCCGCGGAACGCGATAATTCTCGGCCGCAAGAGACGTCTGTCCGAGGCCCACATTCGGCGGCGAGGTAGAGGATCGTAGCCTGGAAGGGCGCGGCCGCCCGCGCTTCGTCGCAGTGACGTGAAGCGCATCCCACGGGGGCAACGCCGGAGGATCGGGCGCGAAAGGCCTCGGTCCCACCCGACGGTTGGGACTGAGGCCGATCCCTCAGTAGAGCCCGCCTGCCTGCGCGGCCCGGTCGGGGTCCGCCGGGACCGCCGCGGGGGCAGCGCTTTGGGCCGGGGCGACGTAGGAATCCGGCGGCGCGGTGCCGGGCTTGAACGCCTCCAGGATCGTGCCGGCGCCCTCCCCCGAACCGGCGCGGGTGCCGGAGGCGAGGTTCACGCGGATCAGCTTGATACCGGGCGGCACCCGGAACGGGGTCGGCGGCTTGTCCTTGAGGGCGACCTTCAGGAACTCGAGGGCGATCGGCGCCGCGAGGCCGCCGCCGGTGGCGCGGTCGCCGAGCGAGCGCGGCTTGTCGAAGCCGATATAGATCCCGACCGCGAGATCCGGCGAGAAGCCCACGAACCACGCATCCTTGGCGTCGTTGGTGGTGCCGGTCTTGCCGGCGAGCGGCTTGCCGATCTGCTTCAGCAGGGTCGCGGTGCCGCGCTGGACCACGCCCTCCATGATCGAGACCATCTGGTAGGCGGTGAGCGGGTCGAGCACCTGCTCAGAATCGTCCACCAGCTTCGGCTCGTCCTGGCCGGACCATTTCTCGGCGTCGCAGCCGATGCACTTGCGGTTATCGTGCCGGTAGATCGTCTCGCCGATGCGGTCCTGGATCCGGTCGATCAGGGTCGGCCGGATGCGGCGCCCGCCATTGGCGAGCATCGAGTAGGCGGTGACCATGCGCATGACCGTGGTCTCGCCGGCGCCCAGCGACATCGGCAGCACGGGCAGCATGTCGTCGTAGACGCCGAAGCGGCGGGCGTATTCGGCGATGAGCGGCATGCCAACATCCTTGGCGAGCCGGACCGTCATCAGGTTCTTCGAATGCTCGATCCCGTACCGCAGGGTGTGCGGGCCGCCGGACTTGCCGTCGTAGTTCGACGGCGTCCAGGCCTCCTGGCCGGGGCCGGCCTCGATGGTGATCGGCGTGTCCTGCACGATCGAGGACGGGGTGTAGCCGTTGTCGAGGGCCGCCGAGTAGACGATCGGCTTGAACGACGAGCCGGGCTGGCGCATCGCCTGGGTGGCGCGGTTGAACTCGGATTCGTCGTACGAGAAGCCGCCGACCATCGCGTGGACGCGGCCCGTATTCGGGTCCATCGCCACGATGGCACCGGAGACCTCGGGCTTCTGGCGCAGGCGGTACTGGCCGCGGCCGCCATCCATCGCCTCGACATAGACCATGTCGCCGGGCTGGAGGTTCGGCCGGCCGGCCCAGCGCATGCCGTCCGGGGGGATCACGCCGGTCTCGCGGTCCTTGCCGACCTGGCCCGACGCCTCGCGCTTGGGCTGGAGGCCGACCTGGACGCCGCCGCCGCCATTGCCCAGCACCACGGCGAGCCGCCACGGCGCCACGTCGCCGAGCGCGGGAACCTCGGCGGCGGCCATGCCCCAGTCGCGCCCGGTCAGGTCGACCTTGGTGACCGCGCCGCGCCAGCCATGGGCCTGGTCGTAGCGCACGAGGCCGTCGACCAGGGCCTTGCGGGCCCAGGCCTGCATCTTCGGATCGAGCGTCGAGCGCACCGAGAGGCCGCCCTCGTAAAGCTTCTTCTCGCCGTAGCGCTCGGAGATCTCGCGCCGGACTTCTTCGGTGAAGTAGTTGGCATTGGCGGCGTTCGGGAAGGCGACCCGCGGGTTGACGCCGAGCGGCATCTTCTTGGCCGCCTCCGCCTCTTCCTTGGTGATGTAGCCGTTCTCCGCCATCAGGCGGATGATCTCGTTGCGCCGGTCGAGGGCCGCCTGGGTCTTGCGGTAGGGGTGGTAGTTGTTCGGCCCCTTCGGCAGGGCGGCCAGGTAGGCCGCCTCGTTGATGGTCAGCTCGTGGACCGACTTGCCGAAGTAATCCAGCGCCGCCGCCGCGACGCCGTGCAGGTTGCGCCCGGGGACGATCGTACCCAGAAAGATCTCATTGAGGTAAAGTTCGAGGATCTTGTCCTTGGAATAGGCCGCCTCGATGCGCAGGGCTACGAGCGCCTCCTTGATCTTGCGGTCATAGGTCTGCTCGGAGGAGAGCAGGAAGTTCTTGGCGACCTGCTGGGTGATGGTCGAGGCGCCCTGCCGCTTGCCCGATTTGGCGTTGGTCAGGAAGGCGCGCACGATCCCCTCGGGGTCGATGCCGCCGTGCTTGTAGAAGTTCTTATCCTCGGCCGACAGGAAGGCCGCGACCACGATCTTCGGCATCGCCTGGATCGGCAGGTACAGCCGGCGCTCGCGGGCATATTCGGCCAGCAGGGAGCCGTCGGCCGCGTGGATGCGGGTCATCACCGGCGGCTCGTAATTGGCGAGCGCGGCGTGGTCGGGCAGGTCCTGGCTGTACTTCCAGTAGAAGTAGCCGCCGGCCGCAGCACCGACCACGAACAGCACCGCGCCGGCGCTAAACAGGATCCCGAAGAAACGAAGGATCAGACGCATCCGGTGTTCCGCTCGTCGCTGGCCCGGCCGCATGCCGGGTTCGGCTCATCCGGCACGGGCGTCCGTGTTCGACGCGGTCGGCTCCCGGACGCTCCCGTGAGGCCCCCTCGGATTGCCGGTTCAGCGGCGGTGCGACGGGGCGTCGGACACCCCGTATCGACACTCTATCTATGGTAAAACTGGGGCGACGGCGGCCGACCGGCGCGGGTTCGTGGACGGCTTCAGGGTCGCGCGGTTGCCGAAGAACAGGTCGATCGCCTTCGCCATCGAGCCGGTGACCCCCGCGCGCCACTCCGGCGATTGCAGCATCTCCAGGTCGCGCTTGCTCGAGAGATAGCCGAGTTCCACCAGCACGCTCGGCACGTCGGGGGAGCGCAGCACCATGAAGCGCGCCTCCCGGTGGGGCTTGGCGCTCATCTCCATGACTGGGGCGAGCTGGCCCATCAGGGTGCGGGCGAAGCCCGAGGAGAAGCCCCGGGTCTCGCGCAGGGTCAGTTCCTGCAGGATGTCGGCGATGTCCGGGGGGGCCTCGGCCGAATCGGCGCCGGCGGCGGCGTCGGCCTTGTTCTCGCGCTCGGCGAGCCGGGCGGATTCCACGTCGGTCGCCTTCTCGGCGTTGGTGTAGATGGTGGCCCCGCGCACCTGGGGCGCGGCCGAGATCGAATCCGCGTGGATCGACACGAACAGGTCGGCCTTGGCCTCGCGGGCGAGGCGGACGCGGTCGGCCAGCGGCACGAACACGTCCCGGTCGCGGGTCATCCGGACCCGGTAGCGGCCGCTCGCTTCCAGCTTCTCGACCAGGGCCTGCGCGTAGCCGAACACGATGTCCTTCTCGAACACCCCGCCCACCGCGATCGCCCCGGGATCGGTCCCGCCATGCCCGGCATCGACCATGATCAGCGGGCGCTGGTCGGCCGGTTCTGGGGCGGCGCTGCGCGCCTGGGCGGGGGCCGGGTCGCTGGCCGCGGCCGCCTTGCGGAACGCGTCGCGCTCGACACGCTGGAGCGGGATCGTCAGCAGCACCGCACCGTCCCGGGCCCGGGTCACGGTCTCGATCCGCCCGATCGTGGCCGGTGCGGCGAGGTCGATCACGACCCGCGAGCGGCCGGGGGCGAACAGGCCGTAGCGGAAGGATTGGACGAGGCCGTCGCGGCGACGCCCCGCCCCGGAATCGAGCTGGAAATTGACCTCCGGCAGGTCGATCACCGCCCGGTCGGGCCGTTCCATCACGAAGCCGCGGGCCTCCACGGCCCGGGACAGGGTCAGGGTGAGCCGCGTGGTGCCGGCCTGGCTGGCGAGATCCGCCCCGATGGCGATCGCGGGCGTCGGCGCGGCGGGCTTGTCGCCGTTCTGCGCGAGGACGGGTGAGCCCGCCAGCGTCAGAGCCAGGCAGAGGCGGTGGATTGCGGAACGGATCTGGCGCGCGCGACTCGGCATCGGTCCGGATTCAACTCCCGTGCCCCGCGATAGGGCATAGGAGCAGTATGGTTAATCGACAGTTGCCCGGAACGAGGCGGCCGGCATGTCACGCGCATGGGACAGCCTGAACGTGGCGATCGTGCGTCAGCGGAACGCGACGAGGCGGCTGGCCTGGCGGATGACGTCGCTCCAGCAGGTCAGCGAGGCATCGGCGGCACGCTGGACCTCGCCCATCTGCAGACGCATCAGTTCGGTCGGCGAGCCCGCTTGCGACAGGGCCCGCAGATGCGCCAGGGCGGCCTCACTCTCCCCACGCATGTAGCGGGCGATCGTCGAGCCGATGCTGGTGCCATCGTGGTGATTCGGCGTGAACCCGGCTCGGCTGGTCGCGGCGACGCTGGTCGCGGGGCCGTGTTCGGCGGCTTCGTCCCGCGCGACGGGCGCGGCGGACGGAGCCGTCACCGGCGGGATCGTCACGGGCGGGACGAGGGCGGCCACCGGGACCGAGACCTCTGCAGGAGCCTCCGGCGCGGCATCATCCGGCTCAGAGGCGGCGACGGCCTCCGTGGCCCTGGCAACGGCCACGTCCGGGATGGCCGTGTCAGTGGGCGGCGGAACGGCGCGGAGCGCGGGCCCGTCGGCATTGAGAGCCGACTTCGGAGCCCAATCGGGGCGGGGCCCCTTCGGTCGACGCGGCTTGCTCATGGCGCGATCTCCTCCTCGTCCGCATCGGGCCCCCTGACGGAGCGGCGGCCGGAGGGAAGACCGTCTTCGGAAGGCTTCTGTCCGGCGGTGCCCCGCCGCCTCGGGCCGGGCACCGCCTCGAACGATCCGCTTGGGGCGGATCGGTGCGTCTTCAGCGGGCGACGTTCTGCTGCGCGAGGGCGCCGAAATCCTTGGCCTGGGCCTGGAGGGCGGCGAACTGGCTGCGGACGAACTCGGACTGCAGCTCGAACGCCTCGCGCAGGTCCTTGGTGCGGGCCAGCTTCTGGGCGAAGTCGAAGGTCGCGTTCGCGTTGGTCTGCGCGTGCTCGAAACCCTTCGAGACCGCCGCCGTCATGGTCGACTGGAAGGTCTGACCCGAGGCCTGGACCTGCTCGGTCGCCTTGATGGCGTTCGCCATCATGGTGCCGACGGCGTTGCGCGCCTGGTCGACGCTCTTCTCGGCGAAGTCACGCATCTCGGTCGGGATCTCGAAGTTCGGGGTCTGCATCGAAGTCTCCAGCACACGCTGTCTCGGGATGGGACGCCGATCTGCGTCCGCGGTGACGCGTCTCTATATGTTGCAGTGCAACAAGCAGTCAAGTGCATGTTTTTGGGTTCGGCGCGGGCGCGAGAATCCGGATAAAATGCATGCTTCCGGTATCCGAACAGTCTTCGCGCCGCCATACCGGCAACGCGCCCGCTTCCAATAAACCTTGGCCGTTCCAGGCAGGGTCAAGGTGCGATTCGGCCGCACAGACGCCTCTCTATATAAATCTTAACGGCTGTCTATAGCCGACGCGCCCGGATTTGGGACTTGCCGATTCGGTATCAGGCCGATTCTGCGCTTGGCCGGTCCGGCCGGGCCGCGGCGTCGGCATGGTGCATCGCACCAGTCCCACGATGCACGAGCTCGGCATAGAGCGACCGGAGCGCGGCGGCATGGGTGGCGAGCGTCATCGGCGCGGCCCGGACCTGCGCCCGGGCATTCGCCCCGAGGGTTGCCGCGCAGGCATCGTCCCGCAGGGCGGAGAACGCCGCCGCCAACGCCCCGATCTCGGGGGCGACCACGAAGCCGGTCCGCCCGTCCCGCACCTTCTCGGCGGCGCCGGACCGGTCGGAGGCGACCACGGGAAGGCCGGCCGCCAAGGCCTCGTAGACCGTGAGCGGCCCGGTCTCGTACCAGCGCGACGGGGCGGCGAGCGCGCGGGCACGGCTGCGCAGCAGTGCCCAGACGGCGTCCGGCGCCTGCCAGCCGACCACCTCGACACCCGGCCGAGCGCGCAGGTCCGCCTCCAAGGGGCCGGCGCCGATGAACAGGGCGGTGAGCCCGGCGGACCGGGCCGCGTCCGCCACGAGGTCGGCGCCCTTCTCCCGGGTCAGGCGCCCGACATACGCGATGGCGTCGCCGCGGGCGGGATCGGCCGGCGGCCCGTCGGCGATCCGGACGGGGTTGTCGACGCGGTGATGGGTGAGCGCGTAGCCGCCGAGCAGGTCGCCGAGCCGCCGGCGGCTGGCGTCGCAGACATGCACGACATGGAGCGGGCGCTGGTGCAGCGCCTGCCGGAGCGCCCCCGCGCGGGCGACGCGCACGAGCTTGTGAACCCGGCTGCGGGGATCGCAGGGCGCGGCGAGACAGGCCGGCGAGAGCGGCGCCAGCCCGCAGGGCTCGGCCCGGTCGAACCGGTAATAGACGCCGTTCGGGCAGGCCAGGGCGTAGTCGTGCAGGGTGACAACCACCGGCACATCGAGGCGGGTCAGGACCGGGAAGATCGCCGGCGACAGGGTGCGGGTCCATTGGTGCAGGTGGAGGCAATCCGGCGGTGCCGGAAGACCCCGGAGCGCCGCCTCGAGGGCGCGGGCCGCCGCGGCGTGCCAGATCCCGGAGGCCGTCGCCCTGATGCCGCCCAGGGTCCAGATGTCGGGCAGGCCGAGTTCGATCCGCCGGATCTTCCCGTGGTCCAGCAGGGGATCGACCGGGCCCGGGATCGCCTGGATGTAGGTGACCGCCAGGCCGGCCTCGGCGAGCCCGCGGGCGGATTCCAGGGCGACCTTTTCCGCCCCGCCGCTGGCGGTCGCGAACTCGGCCAGGATCACGACATGCATGATTTGTCTCGGCAGGACCCGCCGCGATCATAAGTCCAGGCCGGTTTACGGAGGATCAACCGCTGGCCGTTACAGAATTCCACCCCAAGAATAGAGCGGCGGACTTCCTGACGTGCACATCGTCCTCGTCGCCGACCATGCCGCGATCAACGGCGGTCAGGCCAAGGTCGCGATCGAATCCGCCCTCGGGCTCGCCGCCCGGGGTCACCGCGTCACCCTGTTCGCGGCCGTGGGCCCGGTCGATCCGCGGCTGGAATCCGCCGGCATCCGGGTGGTGTGCCTGGATCAGGACGACGTCACGACGGCGCGCAGCAAGCTCGCCTTCGCGGCCCAGGCGATCTGGAACGCACCGGCCGCCCGCGCCCTGGCGGCCGAGCTTGCCGCCTGCGATCCGCGGGACACGCTGGTCCATGTCCACGCCTTCGCCAAGGCGCTGTCGCCGGCCATCGGCCCGGCCCTGCGGGCTTCCGGCCTGCCGTGCCTCTACACGATGCACGAGTTCTTCCTGGTCTGCCCGACCGGCGGGTTCTACGCCTATCCCGAGCAGACGATCTGCCACCGGGTGCCGATGTCGGCCTCCTGCATCCTGGCGCAGTGCGATGCGCGCAGCTACCCGCGCAAGGTCGCCCGGATGATCCGCCATGCCGGGCTCGCGCATGTCGCCCGGCTGCCGGAGCTGTTCGCCCACGTCGTCACGATCAGCGACCTGCAGGAGAGCGTGGTCCGGCCGCTGATGCCGAACGGCACCGTGTTCCACCGGGTCGACAACCCGATCGCGGTGGCGCAGGCGCCGGTCCATGAGGGACCGCCGGGCGACTTCCTGTTCGTCGGCCGGATCTCCACCGAGAAGGGCGCACCGATCTTCGCCGAAGCCGCCCGCCGGGCCGGGGTGCAGGCCGTGTTCGTCGGCGACGGCTCGGAGCGGGCCGATCTTGCCGCCCGCTATCCCGAGGCGGTGATGCTCGGCTGGCGCCACCCCGCCGGCGTGCAGGCGCTGATGCGGCAGGCGCGGGCTCTGATCTTCCCGAGCGTCTGGTACGAGGGCCAGCCGCTCACGGTGTACGAGGCTCTGGCCTGCGGTACGCCGGTGATCGTCAGCGATGCCTGCGCCGGCCGGGAGGCGGTGGTCGACGGCGAGACCGGGTTCTGGTTCCGCTCGGGCGATCCCGATGCGCTCGCCGCCCATCTGCGCCGCCTGTCGGACGACGCCCTCGCGGCCCGGATGGGCCGGGCCGCGCATGCCCGCTACTGGACCGCGCCGCTGACCCCGGAGGTCCATCTCGACCGGCTGACGGGCGTCTACGAGACCGTGATGTGTGAGGCTTCTGCGCGCGGCCGCGCGACGCAGCTATCAGCCGGCCGGGCGGTGGCGGCGGCCTGATCGATACGCCTTGCGCCGAAAAAACCGGAAACACCCGGGCCCCGTCGCGTTGACGCGCACAGGCACCGCGCGTGCATCCGTCACCGATAAGGGACAGACATGGCCGACGACCACAAGCTCGCGAACGAGACCAAGCCCGGCTTCCAGCAGGGCAGCGCCAGACCGGACGACAAGGCCAATCCCGCCAACAAGCCCGAGAAGATGGACGAGCGCCTCGACGACGCCCTCGAGGAGACGTTCCCATCAAGCGACCCGATCTCGGTGAAGATCACCAAGTAGCCGGGTTGCCGAAGGGCTCAGCCCTATGGCGGGGCTATCGGGGCTCTGCCCCGATGCAGCCGGGCTCTGCCCGGCACCCGCACAAGGTCCCGGACCGTGTGGAACCGGGACTTTCAGGCCGCTTCGAGCAGCCGCCGGGCGATGACCTGGGCCTGGATCTCGGCGGCGCCCTCGAAGATCGACAGGATGCGGGCATCGCACAGGATCCGGCTGACCGGGTATTCCAGCGCGAAGCCGTTGCCGCCGTGGATCTGGAGCGCGTTGTCGGCGGCCGCCCAGGCGACCCGGGCGCCGAGCAGCTTAGCCATCCCGGCCTCCAGGTCGCAGCGCTTGCCGGCATCCTTCTCGCGGGCCGAGAAATAGGTGAGCTGGCGGGCGATGTTGATCTCCACCGCCATCATGGCGAGCTTGTCGGCGACCCGCGGGAAGCTGACGAGCGCCTTGCCGAACTGCACCCGCTCCTCGGCGTAGCGCAGGGCCACGTCGAGGGCCGACTGGGCGACGCCGATGGCCCGGGCCGCGGTCTGGATGCGGGCCGATTCGAAGGTCTGCATCAGCTGGGCGAAGCCCTTGCCCTCGACCTCGCCGAGCAGGTTGCCGCCGGGCACCTCGAATCCCTCGAAGGCCAGCTCGTATTCCTTCATGCCCCGGTAGCCGAGCACCTCGATCTCGCCGCCGGACAGGCCCTGGACCGGGAACGGCTCTGCGTCCGTGCCCCGGGGCTTCTCGGCGATCAGCATCGAAAGGCCGCGATGGCCCTTCTCCTCCGGCTTGGTCCGCACCAGCACGGTCATGATGTCGGCCCGGACCGGATGGGTGATCCAGGTCTTGTTGCCGGTGATCTTCCAAACCTCGCCCTCCTTCACCGCCTTGGTGCGGAGCGAGGCGAGGTCCGAACCCGTGTTCGGCTCGGTGAACACGGCGGTGGGCAGGATATCGCCCGAGGCGATCTTGGGCAGGAAGCGGTGCTTCTGCTCCTCGGTGCCGCCGCACAGGATCAGCTCCGCGGCGATCTCCGAGCGGGTGCCGAGCGAGCCGACACCGATATAGGCCCGGGACAGCTCCTCCGAGACCACGCACATGGCGGTCTTGGGCAGGCCCATGCCGCCGTATTCCTCCGGGATGGTGAGGCCGAACACGCCCAGCTCGGCCATCTTGGTGACGACCTCCATGGGGATGTATTCATTCTTCAGGTGCCACTCATGCGCCTGCTCGACCACCTCGGCCTTGCCGAAGCGGCGCATCTCGGAGCGGATCGCCTCCATGTCCTCGTCGAGGCCCGAGGCGCCCACGGTGGCCGAGCCGCCGCCCTCGCGCATCAGCGCCACCAGGGCGGCGCGGTTCTCCGGGGTGTTGCCCTCGGCGATCAGGGTCTCGACCGCGTCCGAGCGGTACTGCGCGATCTCCTTAGCCGAGAGACCGAGCGAGCCGGTCGGCCGGACCATCTCGCCCTGGCTCATCGGGATGCCGGAGAACAGCTGGTCGAGATACTCGCCGGCGCCGATCCGCACGAGCAGCGTCTCGGTCTCGCCGAACCGGCCCTCGGCCTGGAGGCGCTCGGCATAACCGCCGAGTTCGGCCACCGCCTCCGCGTAGGTCGCCAGCCAAGCCAGCCCGTGGGCGGCGTGCTGCTGGGTCTCGAGCTTGCCGGCATCGATCCGCCCGTCCGCGCCGAGGATGCGCGTCCGGACCCGGCGCGTGGCTTCCGCTACGAGGGCCTTCGCGCTCTCGCCGGCCGCCTTGGCGAGGCTGACGACGTCCTGCGGCTCGGTCTGGATGGCGGGGGATGCGGACATGGTTTTTAGCTCGCGTGGCGTATTATTGGATCGTGTCTTCTAACCCGTCCGACGTCGAGGCCGAAGCAGATTTCATTTGCGGCGTCTTGAACTGAAGTTGAATGCGTCAGAGTGCTCGCCGCCGAAATGGAGGCCGATTCGGCGCACGTTATTTCGTATACACAATCACTGATAGCTTTGCCCGCGTGCCACGGTATGGGAAGCCGTTTCAGCCCGGGTCAGCGCTTCTGCTCGCAGCGCGTCTTCACGTAGGCGCCGTTCTCGCCGGTGAAACCCGTATTGGCCGCCAGTACCGGTCCCTGAATCAGGCATTCCTGCAGCGTGTGGGCCGGCCCGGTGATCACGTCGAGGGCGGTCTCGCGCGAGCAGTCCGGGGCCTGGACGTTGGCGGCGCAGATGAGCGCGACGACGAGGATCTGGTTCATGGGGCCTCCCGGGGATCTCGGTGATCCGGCCCGGCTCTTCGGCGGCTGGGCGGCAACAAGCGAAAGACCGGGTCTCACCGGGGGTTCCGGGACTGCGGCGCCAAGGCCTCCTGTCAGGCCCGGCTCGCCACCGCGACGCCGAGCGCCGCCACCGCCATCCCGGCGCCCTGGACCAGGGTGAGCACCTCGCCGAACAGCAGGTAGCCCAGCAGGGCCGCCACCGGCGGAACCAGGAAGAACAGGGCGGCGACGCCCGCCACCGCGCCTCGCCGGATCAGAGCCAGGAGCAGCAGGATCCCGGCCACGGAATTGACCAGGATCGCCCAGGCGAGCCCGAGCCACAGGGGCGCGACCGGGTCGACCGTCGCGTGGCCGAAGGCCAGCGCCAGCGGGATCGCGCAGGCCATCCCGCCCACGAATTGCAGTGTCGCGTTGGCCAGGAGGTCGCCGCCCCCGCCGGTCCGCTTCTGCCAGAGGGTGCCCAGCGTCAGGGCCAGGACCGCCACCAGGCTGACCGCTAGGGCGGTCGGGGGGATTCCGGAGGCGTCCGTGGCACCGAGCTTCGGGGCGAGCACCAGGCCGGCGCCGGCAAAGCCCAGCAGGATCCCGAAGGCCCGCCGGCCGCTGACGCGCTCGCCGAGCAGCGGCCCCGCCAGGAGCGCCGTCAGCAGCGGCTGGAGGCTGCCGACCAGGGCGGCGATCCCGGCCGGGAGCCCCCGGCTCACCGCCCAGAACACCCCCGCCAGGTAGATTCCCTGCATCAGGAAGCCCGCGACCATGGGATCGCGCCAGCCCGCCCGGGTCCCGGGCCAGCGCACCCGGGAGGCCACGGCGATCAGCGCCAGCAGCAGGGCCACGCCGGTGAACCGGACCGCCGTGAAGCCCAGGGGATCGGCGTGCGGGATCACGGCCCGGGCCGTGATGAAGCCGGTCGCCCAGATCGGGACGAACAGCACCGGGAGGGCGCTGGCCGCGCGGTTCGAATCGCCTGGGGGGGTGGGCATGACCGCGCGGACGGAGCATGCCGGCGGGGAAATGGCAACGGCGATTCGGCCATCGGGTCGGTCCGGCGTGGCCGCGGCGCGTCACCGGGCCGCGAACGGGACCGGACGGGTCCGGCGGCGTTGACGGGCCGGGCCGCGCGCCCTTCATCGGCGGGCGCGCTACGAGGATCGTTGGAAACCCGTGAAATCTCTCCGCAGCGGATTACAGGTCGCGGGCCTCGCGGCGCAGCGCTTCGTCGCCCATGACGGCTGGGCGATCGCCAGCCACATCGCGCTCTCGACCCTGACCTCCCTGTTCCCGTTCCTGATCCTGCTGGCGGCGCTCGCCGGCCTGTTCGGCACGCAATCGCTGGCCGACGAGGCCGGCAACCTCATCTTCGACGCCTGGCCCCGGGAGATTGCCAAGCCGATCGTCGGCGAGGTCCACCGGGTGCTCACCGAGCAGCGCCGCGGCGTGCTGACGCTCGGCGCCCTGTTCGCCCTCTACTTCTCCTCCTCGGGGGTCGAGAGCCTGCGGGTCGGCCTGAACCGGGCCTACGGCCTGCGGGAGAGCCGCCCGTGGTGGCTGACCCGGCTCGAGTCGATCGGCTACGTGATCTGCGGCGCCTTCGCGATGCTGGCCTTCGCGCTGCTCGTGGTGCTGGGCCCGCTGATCTGGCGCAACATCGTGCTGGTCGCGCCGGGGGTGGAGCCCCTGGGCCTCACGGTGGCGATCGGGCGGATCGTCGTGACGGCCCTGCTGCTGGCGGTGGTGCTGATCATCGCCCACAAGTTCGTGGCCGCCGGCCGGCGCTCGATCCTGTCGGTGCTGCCGGGGATCGGGGTGACGCTGATCCTGTGGTTCCTCGCCGGCCTCGGCTTCGGCTATTATCTCGATCGGTTCTCGAACGCCTACGCGTCCACCTACGGGGGCTTGGCCACCGCGATGGTGTTCCTGGTGTTCCTGTACTGGCTCGCCGCCATGTTCCTGTTCGGCGGCGAGATCAACGGCACGGTAATCGCCGCCCGCCGCAGCCGCCTGCAGGCGAAGATGCTGGCCCGGCGCGCCGGGATGGAGGGACGATGGACGGCACCGAGCACCTGACCGTGCGCGTGAACGGCGCGAACCTGCATGTCGCCCGCCGCGGCACGGGATCGCCGCTTCTGCTGCTCCACGGCTGGCCGGAATTCTGGCTGACCTGGGAACCGGTGATGGAACGGCTGTCCGCCCGCCACACCCTGATCGCCCCGGACCTGCGCGGCTTCGGCGACAGCGACAAGCCCGCCGGTCCGTTCGGGGCGGCCGACCAGGCCGCCGACATGGCGGCTCTGCTCGATGCGCTCGGCCTCGAACGCGCCGGCATCGTCGGCCACGATGTCGGCGGCGCGGTGATCCAGGCGCTGGCCCGGGCCCATCCGGAGCGTTGCGCCGGCCTGTTCCTGTTCGACTTCGTCTATCCCGGGATCGGCCCCCGCCTCGGGGAACCGGACCGGCTCAGCGAGATCTGGTACCAGTCCTTCAACCAGATGGACCTGGCGGTGACGCTGGTGGGTGCCAGCCGGGAGAGCTGCGCCGCCTATATCGGCCATTTCCTGCGTCACTGGTCGCACCGCAAGGACGCGTTCGATCCCGTGATGGATGTCTTCGCGGACAATTTCTGGAAGCCCGGAAACCTTGCCGGCGGCTTCGCGCATTACCGGGCAGCCCAGGCCGGCCGGATCGCGATGCTCAAGGGCAAGGCCCCGACCCTGCCGCCGATCGCCGTGCCGACCTGCGTGCGCTGGGCCGAGCACGACCCGATCTTCCCCTATGCCTGGACCGACCGCCTGGGCGAGACGTTCTCGGATCTCGACCTGGCGCTGTTCCCGGGCGTCGGCCATTTCCCGCACCGGGAGGATCCCGACCGGGCCGCGGCCGAGATCACGGGGTTCTTCGGGCGGATCGGGTGGGTGTGACCTGACCGTCAGCGGGACTGGTTGCGGTAAACGCAATCGCGCCCGCGATCCTCGTACCCACCCGGGCAGGCGGTGACGCAGGCGCCGGCCGCGAGCTTCTTCGGGGGCGGGCAGGCGCCGGCAACTTGCGCCTGAGCCGGCCCGGCCGCGAGCAGCGGCAGGATCAGGAGCGCGATCAGGGCTTTGGCCATGATCGCAGGATTCGCCGAGGCCCGGCCGATCCCTTCGAGACACCGCATCGTCGTCAATCCCGCAGCCGGATCGGTGAGCAGGAGATAGGCCCTCGCGCAGCCGCGTCACCCGCCGCCCGTGTGCTCCGACGCACCGCGCTCCGTCAGCGCGGCCACGATCCGCGCGACCTCGGCCTCGGCGGCGGGAAAGCCCCGGCTTGTATCGATGACGAAGTCGGCCCGGGCCCGCTTCTCGGCATCCGGCATCTGCTTGGCGCGGATCGCCTCGAAGGCGGCCTCGGTCATGCCGGGACGGGCCAGCACCCGGGCGCGCTGCACCTCGGGGGGCGCACTGACCACCGCGACCGCGTCGCAGCGGCTCTCGCCCCCGGTCTCGTAGAGGAGCGGGATGTCGAGGACGACCAGGGGCGCGTCCGCGTGCCGGGCCAGGAACGCCGTGCTGGCCGCCCGGACCAGCGGGTGGACGATGGCCTCGAGCGTCGCCATCCGGTCCGGGTCACCGAGCACCGCAGCGCGCAGGCGGGCGCGATTCACGCCGCCCTGCGGGTCGAGCACGCCCGGAAAGGCTTTGCCGATGGCCGCAGCGGCCTCGCCGCCTGGACCGTAGAGGGCGTGGACGGCGGCGTCGGCATCGTGGACCGGGACGCCGAGCGCCGAGAACATCTGGGCGGTGGCCGACTTGCCCATGCCGATCGAGCCGGTCAGGCCGAGTATGACGGGGCGGCCCTTGCTCATCCGGAAAGATCCGCCACGATCCGGTCCCGCAGGCCTGGGGTGACGGCCGGGCGCAGGCCGAACCATGCCTCGAAACCCGGCACCGCCTGGTGCAGCAGCATCCCGAGTCCATCAACCGCGGCGAGCCCCCGTCGGCGTGCCGCCGCGAGCAGGTCGGTCTCCAGCGGGGCGTAGACGATGTCGGCCACCGCGGCGGTTTCCGGCAACGGGGTGAGGTCGAGGTCGAGGGGCGGCTGGCCCTTCATGCCGAGCGAGGTGGTGTTGACCAGGAGCCCTGCCCCGACGAGCGCGTCGGGCAGGTCGTCCCAGGCGAGCGCCGCGCCGATCCCCGGGGCCAGGGCCGCCAGGGTCTCGGCCCGGGCCCGGGTGCGGTTGGCGATCAGGATCCGGCGCAGGCCGTTCTCGGCGAGGCCGACCACGATCGCCCGCGCTGCGCCGCCGGCGCCCAGCACCACGGCCGTGCCGCCGGCCCGCTCGGGCCAGCTGGCGCCGAGACTGTGGTCGAGATGGGCGCAGAAGCCCGGCGCGTCGGTGTTGTCGCCGCGGATCCGGCCGTCGGGCTCGACCACCAGGGTGTTCACCGCGCCGATTTTTTCCGCCCGCGGCGTCAGGGTGTCGACGAGCGCGTAAGCCGCCTCCTTGTGGGGGATCGTGACGTTGCCGCCCCGGAAACCCGATTCCGGCAGCGCCCGGAGGAAATCCGGGAACGCCTCCGGGGTGACGTCCAGGCGCTCGTAGGAGCCGGGGATACTGTGCTGGCTAAGCCAGTAGCCGTGGATCAGCGGCGAGCGCGAATGCGCGATCGGGTGTCCGACCACGAAGGCCCGGGGGATCGGGGACACGCTCATGCCGCGCATTCCCGGGCGAGCCGGCAGGCCGGGCCGCCGGCCGCCTCGATCTGCAGGGTCGCGTGGCCGATGCCGAAGCGGGTGCGCAGGCCCTCTGCGGTCTCGTTGAGGAAGCCGTTGGCAGCCACGCGATGCTCCGGGTGGCCCTCGGCGATCACCAGATGGACCGTGAGGGCGACGCTGGTGGTGCTCATCGGCCAGATATGCAGGTCGTGGAGGTCGATGACCCCGGGCCGGCCGCGCAGGAAGCCGGTCACCGCCTCCGGCGAGATCTCGGGCGGCACCGCGTCGAGGGACATGGCCACGCTGTCGCGCAGGAGCCCCCAGGTCGCCCAGACCACGAGGCCCGCGATGGCGAGGCTGACCGCCGGGTCGAGCCAGGCCTGGCCGGTGAGCTGGATCACCAGGCCGGCGACCACGACCCCGGCCGAAACCGCGGCATCGGCCACCATGTGCAGGAAGGCGCCGCGGATGTTGATGTCGCCCTTGGCGCCGCTGGCGAACAGCCAGGCGGTGACGCCGTTGACCAGGATGCCGACGGCGGCGACCACCATCACGATGGTGCCGACCACGGGCTCGGGATGGACCAGGCGGACCAGGGCCTCCCAGATCACCGCGCCCATGGCAATCAGTAGGAACACGGCGTTGAACAGGGCCGCCAGGATGGAGGAGCCGCGATAGCCGTAGGTGAAGCGGGCGCTGGCCCGGCGGCGCACCAGGATGGCAGCGATCCAGGCGGCGGCCAGACCCAGCACGTCGGAGAGGTTGTGCCCGGCATCGGCCACCAGGGACATCGAGTTGCTGAGGTAGCCGTAGGCCGCCTCGACCACCACGAAACCGGTGTTGAGCAGGATGCCGATCGCGAAGGCCGGCCCGAAATTCTTCGGCGCGTGGACGTGGCCGCCATGGCCGCCATGCGCGTGACCGCCATGGGCGTGGCCCCCGGATCGGCCAGCCGTCGCAGAAGTGCCGTGGCCGGAATGCGAAGCGCCTTCGAAGGGAGGGCCTCCATGCGAATGATCGTGCCCGGCCACGCGGTGCTCCCTAGAAATCCAGATAGCCGGCGGCGCGCAGGCGGGCGAGCAGCGGCAGCAGCGGCAGGCCGAGCACGGTCGAATGGTCGCCAGTGACCGAGTCGAACAGGTGGATGCCCGGTCCCTCGAGCTGGTAGCCGCCAACGCTGGCGCGCACCTTTTCGGCGCCGGCGCAGTCCACATAGGCGGCGATCGCCCGGGCATCGAGGGGGCGGATCGTCAGCCGGGCGGTCTCCACGAAGCCGTCGTCGATGGCGCCGGCGAGCGCCACCGCGGAATGCAGGGCGTGGGTGCGGCCGGCGAGGCGGGCGAGCTGGGCCCGCGCTGCGTCGGAATCCCGGGGCTTGTGGAAGATCGTGCCGTCCAGCTCGAGGACCTGGTCGGCGCCGATCACGACCCGTCCCGGATGGCGGGCGGCCACCGCGTCGGCCTTGGCCCGGGCGAGGCGCTGGGCGAGGTCGGGCGGCGACAATCCCTGGCTCGACGCCTCGACGGCGCGCTCGTCGACGTCGGGGGATGCGGTTTCGACCGGCAGGGCCGCGCTCTCCAGGAGCAGGCGCCGGGTCGGGCTGGTCGAGGCGAGGAGGAGCGGATCCGGACGGAGCCAGGGCGAGCGGGGCATCGCGCCAGTGTCACGGATCGGGTCGCTGAAGCAAGGCTGCGACGAGCCCCGCCGCCGGGATGAACCGGTCGGCGGGGCTGTCGCGGAGCCGATACGCAACCTGGCTCCCGAGGCCGACCATGGCAGGCACGGGTTAGGAGAAGGTCAACGCGGCCCCGGGTTTCCGAAGGGCGCAGTCCTTGAAAAAGGTCCCGGACCCTCTGGATCCGGGACCCCACCCGATCAGGTGTTCATCGAGTCGAAGAAGTCGCTGTTGCTCTTGGTCTGGCGCAGCTTGTCGAGCAGGAACTCGATCGCGTCGGTGACGCCCATCGGGTTGAGGATGCGGCGCAGCACGTAGGTCTTCTTGAGCGCGTCCGGCGGGACCAGCAGCTCCTCCTTGCGGGTGCCGGAGCGGGTGATGTCGATCGCCGGGAAGATGCGCTTGTCCGAGACCTTGCGGTCCAGGATGATCTCCGAGTTGCCGGTGCCCTTGAACTCCTCGAAGATCACCTCGTCCATGCGCGAGCCGGTGTCGATGAGCGCGGTGGCGATGATCGAGAGCGAGCCGCCCTCCTCGATGTTGCGGGCGGCGCCGAAGAAGCGCTTCGGCCGCTGCAGGGCGTTGGCGTCGACACCGCCGGTCAGCACCTTGCCGGAGGACGGCACCACGGTGTTGTAGGCGCGGCCGAGCCGGGTGATCGAGTCGAGCAGGATGACGACGTCGCGGCCGTGCTCCACCAGGCGCTTGGCCTTCTCGATCACCATCTCGGCGACCTGAACGTGGCGGGTGGCCGGCTCGTCGAAGGTCGAGGCGATGACCTCACCCTTCACCGAGCGGATCATGTCGGTCACCTCCTCGGGCCGCTCGTCGATGAGCAGCACGATGAGGTAGCATTCCGGGTGGTTGAGGGTGATCGACTGCGCGATGTTCTGCATCAGCACGGTCTTGCCGGTGCGCGGCGGCGCCACGATCAGGGCGCGCTGGCCTTTGCCGATCGGCGCCACGATGTCGATGATCCGGGGCGAGAAATCCTTCTTGGTCGGATTCTCGAGCTCGAGCTTGAACCGCTTGGTGGGGAAGAGCGGCGTCAGGTTGTCGAAATGGACCTTGTGCTTGATCTTCTCCGGGTTCTCGAAGTTGATCGTGTTCACCTTCAAGAGCGCGAAGTAGCGCTCGCCGTCCTTGGGGCCGCGGATCGGGCCCTCGACGGTGTCGCCGGTGCGCAGGCCGAAGCGCCGGATCTGCGTCGGCGAGATGTAGATGTCGTCCGGGCCCGGCAGGTAGTTCGAATCGTTCGAGCGCAGGAAGCCGAAGCCGTCCTGCAGCACCTCGACGGTGCCGGCGCCGATGATCTCGACCTCCTTGGCAGCGAGCTGCTTCAGGATGGCGAACATCAGCTCCTGCTTGCGCATGGTCGAGGCGTTCTCGACCTCGACCTCCTCGGCGAAGGCGATCAGGTCGGTGGGCGTCTTGGCCTTGAGGTCGAACAGCTTGACCTCGCGCACGCCCTCGAGGACGGCGACGGTGCCCGGGGTGGCGGGCGCGTCGGCCGGATCCGCGGTCTCGGGATCGGCCAGGGGATCGGCGAAGGCGTCGGGATGTGGCGTCATGGGGTGTCTTGCAACCGACGGAGAAGGTGGGAGGGCCGGTTCTGCGCCAAGCAACCCGGGGGACGGGCGCCGGAGAGCGGGCCGCGCTGGAACAGCGAGGGGCCCGAAGATCGTCTTGGCTGGACCGTTTTCGGCAGGACCCTCGCGGCTCACGGGCGCGCTGCGGCGCTGACCTTGTGAAGAGGGCCCACGAGAAATAACGCGTTTCGCCACCGCACTCAAGGGGCTGCTGAATCGCGGGCCGTTCGGGACGCGTGGGATCGGTGACGATGGGCCGGCATCGTCGCGGGATCGGGCGGTGGCAAACCCCCACGCATCCCCTCCCCCCCCTCTGCGGGGGAGGGAGACACGCTCCGTTTTGGAATCGGCGGCACCTCTCGAAGATCTGCACTCACCCGTCACAATCCCTTGAACGCCTCCTGCGCAGGCCGGACCTCGCGGATCGGCTCGCGCGGCGCTAAAGGGCTCGACGCGGAACCGGGGTCCCGCGGGGCCGTTCCCCGTCCCGGCGCCGCAGCGCAGCAAACCCGTCACCCGAGAGCCCGGCCCCACAGACATGCGCGACGACGCCACCGGACGCACCATCACCGCGCACGAGCCGCGCCGGATCCCGTGGCTCGACATCGTGTTCGGCTTCGGCCCGATGGTGCCGATCGCCGTCGGCGCCGCCGCGGCCTGGTGGCTGAACGGCCAGCCCCTCGACTATCTCGTGGCCCTATTCACCCTGCTCTACGCCGCCTCGATCCTGCTGTTCCTGGCCGGCGTCCATCGGGGCGTCAGCTTCCGCACCGAGGGCGGGCCGCGGCTCGCCCAGATCGTCACGATGCTGATCCTGTACGCGCTCGGGCTGTTCAGCCTGTTCTCGGCGGTGATGGGCAAGGCGGTGCCGGCACTCGCCATGCTGATCCTCGGCTACGCGGCCATCGGCATCCTCGATCCGATCGCCGCCCGCGCCGGCGAGGTGCCGCTGGCCCATGCCCGCCTGCGCCCGCTGCAGATGCCCATCGCCGTGGTGAGCCTCGCGGTCCTGCTCTGGCTCAAGCTGACGGCGCCGTACTGAGGGTTTAACGAGCGTTCCGACCCGCCACCGTCCTTGCGAGCGCAGCGAAGCAACCCGGCGTAGCGCGCATTCCCCGAACGTCGCGTTGCCCTGGGTCGCTTCGCTACGCTCGCGATGACGGCGCTGGATAGGCGGCCGAGGAAGCTTCCCGGAAACCGAATTCCCCTTTCGCCCGTCATGCTCTAGAGCCCGGCCCCAGGATCCCCGCCGCGCCGGGGACGACTCACACCGGACCCGGGCTCCGGGTCCGCGGGAAGCGAACGCGTTCACATGTCCAAGCCCGAAACCGCGAAGGCCGAAAGCCGGGCCGAAACCCTGAAACCCCGCCTGCCCCGCGGCTTCGTCGACCGCCGCGCCGACGAGATCGCCGCCCAGGGGCGGATGCTGGAGACGATCCGCAAGAGCTTCGAGCTCTACGGCTTCGAGGCCCTGGAGACCCCGTTCGTCGAGTATACCGAGGCGCTCGGCAAGTTCCTACCGGACCTCGACCGGCCGAATGCCGGCGTGTTCTCGTTCCAGGACGACGACGAGGCCTGGCTCTCCTTGCGCTACGACCTGACCGCGCCGCTCGCCCGGTTCGTGGCCGAGAATTACGATTCCCTGCCCAAGCCGTATCGCAGCTACCGGGCCGGCTACGTGTTCCGCAACGAGAAGCCGGGGCCCGGCCGGTTCCGGCAGTTCATGCAGTTCGATGCCGACATCGTCGGCGCCGGCAGCGTCGCGGCCGATGCCGAGACCTGCATGCTGATGGCCGACACCCTGGACCGGCTCGGGCTCGGCGGCCAGTACGTGGTCAAGGTCAACAACCGCAAGGTGCTCGACGGGGTCATGGAGGCGATCGGCCTCGCCGGCCCCGATAAGGCCGGGCAGCGGCTGACCGTCCTGCGGGCGATCGACAAGCTCGACCGCCTCGGCGTCGATGGCGTGCGCGACCTGCTCGGCGCCGGCCGCAAGGACGAGAGCGGTGACTTCACCAAGGGCGCCGGCCTCGACGCGACCGCGGTGTCCAGGATCCTGGCCTACGTGTCGTTCCAGGCCGATGCCGGGGACGGCGCCGACAAGATGGCGTTCTGGGAAAAGTTCTTCGCCGGCTGGCACGAGGCGGTGGGCGAATCCGAAACCGGCCGCGCGGGCATCGCCGAGCTGCACGCGATCATGCGGCTCTGCGCGGCGGCGGGCTACGGCCACGACGTGATCCGCGCCGATCCGAGCGTGGTGCGCGGGCTCGAATACTATACCGGCCCGGTCTACGAAGCCGAGCTGACCTTCCCGGTGACCAACGAGGACGGCCAGACCGTGCGCTTCGGCTCGGTGGCCGGCGGCGGGCGCTATGACGGCCTGGTCGGGCGGTTCCGGGCCGAGCCGGTGCCGGCCACCGGCTTCTCCATCGGCGTCTCGCGTCTGTTCTCGGCGCTCCAGCTGGTGAAGAGCCCGCTGCTCGCCGGCACCGAGACCCCCGGCCCGGTGGTGGTGCTGGTCCTCGACCGCGAGAACATGGCCGATTACCAGCGGCTGGTCGCCCTGCTGCGGGCGGACGGGATCCGGGCCGAGCTCTATCTCGGCGCCGCCGGCATGAAGGCACAGATGAAATACGCCGACCGCCGCCGCGCCCCGGTGGCGATCATCCAGGGCTCGAACGAGCGCCTGGCCGGCGAGATCCAGATCAAGGACCTGATCGAGGGCGCCCGCGCCGCCGAGTCCATCGGCAGCAACGCCGAGTGGAAGGCCGCCCGCCCGGCCCAGTTCTCCTGCCCGGAGGCCGACTTGGTCGCCCAGGTCCGCGCCGTCCTGGCCCGCCACTTCCCCGCCACCGCGGGCTGAGTCCTGGTTTCAAAAGGTCGTCGACCTTTTGCGGGTCCAGGGCAGAGCTCTGGTCCATCGGGGCTCTGCCCCGATACCCCGCCAAAGGGCTGAGCCCTTTGGGATCTCATGATGTTCGCGTGTCGCCAAGCGCCGCCGCGATTGCTAGAGAGCGCCCGCGAGGGACATGCGATGACACGACCGGAGGCCGGTGAGACGGGGGCGGGCGACGCGGCGCGGACGCGGCTGCTCGCGCATCTGAGTGCGGCCGGCTACCGGCCGGTGACGCCCCCGGTGCTGCAGCCGGTGGAGCCGTTCCTGGAACTGTCCGGCGAGGATATCCGCCGGCGGATCTTCGTCACCCAGGATGCGGCCGGGGCCGAATTATGCCTGCGGCCGGAATTCACGATCCCGGTCTGCCGCCTGCACCGGGCCCAGGCCGACGGCCAGGCGGCCGATTACAGCTATTGCGGCCCGGTCTTCCGGCTCGCCGCCGACGAGCCCGACGAGTTCTTCCAGGCCGGCATCGAATCGATCGGGCGGACCGACACGCCCGCCGCCGATGCCGAGGTGCTGGGACTGGCCCTCGAGGGCCTCGCCTTATTCGGCCGGACCGACCCGGCGGTGCGGCTCGGCGATATGGGCCTCACCGTGGCGCTGCTGGACGGCCTCGCGGTGCCGCCGGCGGCCAAGCGCCGGACCCTGCGGGCGCTCGCCGCCGGGCGCTCCCTCGACGAGGTCACCAATGGCGGCGAGGGCGCGCGCCCCGAGGATCCGCATGCCGGCCTGCTGGCCGCGATCCAGGGCCAGGACCCACAGGGCGTGCGCGCCTTCGTGGAGGATGTGCTGGCCATCGCGGGCATCTCGGCGGTGGGCGGCCGCAGCGCCGGCGAGATCGCCGAGCGCTTCCTCGGCAAGGCGGCCGCGCAGGCCAATGGCGGCGCCGGGCTCAACGCCGAGAACCGCGCCGTGCTCGACCGCTACCGGGCGATCGCCGGCCATCCGGACGCGGCGGCCCGCGACCTGCGGGGGCTGGTAGCGGAGGCTGGCCTGCGCCACGACGCCCTCTCGACCGCCCTCGACCTGTTCGAGGAGCGCACCGGCTTCATCGCGGCCCGGGGCCTGCCGATCGAGCGCTTCCGGTTCCAGGGCGGCTTCGCCCGCAACCTCGACTACTACACCGGCTTCATCTTCGAGGTGAACGAGGGGGACGGCCCGATGCTGGTCGGCGGCGGCCGCTACGACGGCCTGCTCGGGCATCTCGGCAGCGCGGCGCCCCTGCCCGCCGTGGGCTGCACCTTCTGGGTCGAGCGCGTGGCGGGAGCCGGCCGATGACCACCTCGGATTCGGGCACCATGCCGCTGATCCTCGCCGTCCCGTCCAAGGGACGCCTCCAGGAGAATGCCAGCGCGTTCTTCGGCCGGGCCGGCCTGCGGCTCGCTCAAGGAGCGGGCGCCCGCGACTATCGCGGCAAGCTCGTCGGCGTGCCGGGGGTCGAGGTGCGCTACCTCTCGGCCTCGGAGATCGCCGCGCAGCTCGCCTCCGGGGCGGCCCATCTCGGCATCACGGGCGAGGACCTGATCCGCGAGACCCTGCCGGACGTGCGCGGCCAGGTGGAGCTCCTGACCCCGCTCGGCTTCGGCAACGCCACCGTGGTGGTGGCGGTGCCCCAGGCCTGGATCGACGTGCGGGCGATGTCCGACCTCGACGAGGTCGCGGCGCTGATGCGCACCCGCCACGGCCGCCGCCTGCGGGTGGCGACCAAGTACGTGAACCTGACCCGCCGGTTCTTCGCCGAGAAGGGCGTCGCCGATTACCGCATCGTCGAGAGCCTGGGCGCCACCGAGGGCGCGCCGGCGGCGGGCTCCGCCGAGATCGTGGTCGACATCACCACCACGGGGGCGACGCTCAGCGCCAACGCCCTGAAGGTGCTGGACGACGGCATCATCCTGCGCTCCGAGGCCAATCTGGTCGCCTCGCTGAAGGCCCCCTGGGGCGAGGACCAGCGGACGGCTTTGCGCACGGTGCTCGGCCGGATCGCCGCCGAGGAGCGCGCCCGCACCACCCGGGAGGTCCGGGCGGCCCTGCCGGAGAGCGGCACGATCGACCTCGCCACCATCGCGGGCCTGCACGAGGCCGAGTTGCCCTACGGCGCGCCGCGGGGGAGCGACGGCGAGATCGTGATGCGCTGCCCCGAGGGCGCCGTGTTCGCGCTCGCCGGCGCCCTGGTGGAGGCCGGCGCCCGGGCCGTGACCGTCCGGCGGGTCGATTACGCCTTCGCGGCCGAGAACCCGCTGGCGGAGCGGCTGCTGGCCCGTCTGTAAGACAGCCGGCGATGGAGCTGAAATGGCTCGAGGACTTCCTGAGCCTCGCGCGCACCGGCAGCTTCTCCCGCTCGGCGGCGGAGCGCCACGTCACCCAGCCGGCCTTCGGGCGGCGGATCCGCGCGCTCGAGGGCTGGCTCGGCGTCCCGCTGATCGACCGCAGCACCTACCCGACCGCCCTGACCCCTGAGGGCCAGCTGTTCCGCGAGACCGCGCAGGAGACCGTTCGGCTCCTGTACGAGGGCCGCGCCGCGCTGCGGGCCCGGACCCGGCCGGCCGCCCGGGCGGTGTCGGTGGCGGCACTCCACACCCTGGCGCTGACGGTGTTCCCGGGCTGGTACCGGGAGATCGAGGCCCGGACCGGGCCCCTGGGCAGCCGGCTGCTGCCGGGGGACTTCCACGGTTGCGTGCAGGCGCTGGCCGAGGGCAGCCACGACCTGCTGCTGACCTATCACCATCCCGGCGTGCCGATCCCCCTCGACCCCGCGGCGTTCCCGCACCTCATCATCGGCCGGGACAGGCTCGTGCCGGTGCACCGGCCGGGTCCGGCGCCAGCCGACCTACCCGGCCTCGGCTACCCGGCGGATTCCTTCCTGGGCCGGGTGGTGGCGCAGAGTGCCGAGCCGATGCCGGCAGCCCATGTCAACGAGAACGCCATGGCGGAGGCCCTGAAGTTCATGGCGCTGGCGGGCCACGGCTTGGCCTGGCTGCCCGAGAGCCTGGTCACCCGGGAGCTTGCCGAGGGCAGCCTCGTGGCCTCGGGACCAGGAGCCGCCCTGGAGATCCGCCTCTACCGGAACGCCGCCCGCCGTCACCCGGCCCTCGACGCGGTCTTGCAGGCCGCCCACGCCCTGGCCTCCGAGGGCGGCTGAAACCGGGTTCCCAAAGGGCCAGCCCTTTGGCGGGGTGTCGGTGCAGCGCCCCGACGATGCCGGACCGGCATGACCCGTGCCGACACGGCATTGGACTCTGGGCCCGTTCGCCCCGCAAGACCGCTTCCGCGACGTTCGGAGGCGATGATGCTCGGTGTTCTCGGGGGGATGGGTCCGCTGGCGACGGCGGACTTTCTGGCCAAGCTGGTGCGGGCGACCCCGGCCCGGCGCGACCAGGACCACATCCCGACCCTCGTCTGCTCGGCGGCCGACATCCCCGACCGGGCCTCCGCCATCCTGGGCCAGGGCCCGGACCCGTTGCCGGCGATGCGCGCGGCCCTGGCCCGGCTGGAGGCGGCGGGCGCCACCCGGATCGCGATCCCGTGCAACACCGCCCATCACTGGCACGCGGCGCTCCAGGCCGGCACGGCGCTGCCGATCCTGCACATCGTCGATGCGGTGGCCGATGACCTCGCCGGGAGCGGCCTTGCCGGCGGCCCGATCGGCCTGCTGGCGAGCGCCGGAACCCTCCGGGTCGGTCTCTACCCGGAGCGGCTCGCCCGGCACGGCTTCGCCTGCCTGAGCCCGGATCCGGACGGACAGGATGCGGTGGTCGCGGCGATCGACCTGGTGAAGGCCGGCCGGGTGGCCGAGGCGGCCCTGATCCTCGAAGCCCAGGCCCGGGCCCTGATGGCGGCCGGATGCCGCCGGGTGGTGATGGCCTGCACCGAGATCCCGGTGGCGCTGTCCGACCTCGACGATGAGCTCGCGGGCGTGATGCTGGATGCGACCGAGTCCCTGGCCCGGACCTGCGTCGCCGCCTGCCGGGCCGACCCGGTGATGCTGCCGCTCGTGGCGTGACACCTGCGGGGGCCGAGGGGGCGGCGGCTGCAGATTGCTGTGGCCGTCGCTTAGAAGAGGCGTATTTTCCAGCGCGATCGAGCTGATCACTGCGCAAAGCCTCTTGAGTGGCGGTCTTCCCATCCACCCCCCTCATCCTGAGGTGCTGAAGCGCAGCGGAGGCCTCGAAGGAGCTATCCAGCCCGCCGCGCGATCCCTGGAGGGCTCCTTCGAGGCCGCTAACGCGGCACCTCAGGATGAGGGGGGGGGGGTGGATGGGATCGTCCCTGTGACGTGTGTCAGCCGGGGCCCCGTCATCGCCAGCGAAGCGACGTGATGCGGGGACCCGCCACGGGCCGGGATCGCGCGCTGCCCCTGGTTGTGGCGCTCCGCTCGCTATGACGGCGTGGGCGAAGCCGACCGATCACCCGATGGCCCGAACCGCCCTCACTGCGGCCCCTGCTTGGCGAATTCCGCCAGCACCCCGCGCAGCACCTTGAGCCGGGTCTCGTAGAGGCCGCGCAGGCAGGCGATGTCGGCGCCGCAGGCGTGGCGCTCCTTGAGCCAGGCTTCCTGATCGTCGCGCAGCTTGGTCTGGCCGCCCATCGGCAGGACGTCCTTCAGGATGGCGAAGCGGGTCGCCATCTCGACATCCATGTCGTTGAGCGGGAGATGGGCGCAGATCGCCTTCTCGTCGGGGATCTCGGCCTTGTCGCAGGGGAAGCTCGCGGCCCGGGCGGGCGCGGCGCCGAGAAGAGGCAGGAGGGCCAGCGGCAGGGCGAGGGCGGGAACCTTGGTCATGGCCCCCAACGGCCCGGCTGGCGAAAGGCTCCGGGCATGCCGGCGGCGTGGGGAGCCGGATCACAGGATCCCGGGATCAGAGGCCCGGCTTGACGATCGCCAGGATGACGATGCCGATCATCAGGAGCGTCGGCACCTCGTTGAGCACCCGGTAGAACCTGTGCCCGCGGGTGTTCCGGTCAGCGGCGAAATCCTTGACCATCCGGGCGAGCCAGCCGTGGATGCCCGACATCGCCAGCACCAGCAGGAACTTCGCCTGGAGCCAGGGGCTCGCGTAGTAGCCGCTCATCCAGGCCAGCGTCAGCCCGAACGCCCAGGTCGCGATCATGGCCGGGTTCATGATCGCCTTGAGCAGGCGGCGCTCCATCACCTTGAAGGTCGCGGCCTGCCCTTCCGAGCCCGGCGGCAGGCTTGCGTGATAGACGAACAGCCGGGGCAGGTAGAGCATGCCCGCCATCCAGGCGATCAGGCTGATGACGTGCCCGGCCTTGAGCCAATCGTAGAGCACGGCCTACCTGCGCAGCCGCGCGAGCATGCGCTCAACATGGGCGACCGGCGTCTGCGGGGTGATGCCGTGGCCGAGGTTGAACACGTGCGGTAGCCCCGCGGTCGCCTCCAGCACGGCGTCGACCCCGGCATCCAGGGCGTCGCCGCCGGCGATCAGCGTGTCGGGATGCAGGTTGCCCTGGGTCACCGTGGTAGCGGGCAGCTGCCGGCGCAGGGCCTTCAGGTCCACCGCCCAGTCGACGCCGACCGCGTCGGCCCCGGTCTCGGGCACCACCCGGGCATGGCCGCCGAGGCCCGAGCCGCGGGCGAAAACGATGATCTTGGCGCCCGGCACCCGTGCGCGGACGCCGGCGATCATCCGGGCGATCGGGCGGAGCGACCAGCGGGTCAAGGCGTCCATCGCCGCATCGTCCGGCAGGGCGCTCTCGGTCACGTCGCCCACCGGCTCGACGATGTCCCCGGAGGCGGGCACGGCGCGCGGCAGGGTCCCGGCATGGGATTCGAAGATCTGCACCGCGTCGGCGCCGGCCTCGAGCTGGCGGATGAGATACTCGGTCTGCACCGTGACGAGGCGGTCGATCAGGCTGTCGACCAGGGCGGTGTCGCCCTCGGCGAGCGCCCGAGCGGGGGCGAGATCCGGGGTGCCGCGGCCGCCGATCATGTAGCTCGCCACCGTCCAGGGTGCGCCGCAGAAGCCGAGCAGGGTGGTCTCGCCGGGCAGTTCCGAGCGCAGCCGCTTCACGGTCTCGAAGACCGGAGCCAGATGGGAGAAAATCGCCGGATCGCCCGCCTCGCGCAGCCGCCCGAAGGCGTCGCGGCCGTCCAAGGGATCGAGCCGCGGCCCCTCGCCTTCCACGAAGCGCACGTCCTGGCCGAGCGCGTGGGGGACGACCAGGATGTCCGAGAACAGGATCGCGGCGTCGAAACCGAAGCGCCGGATCGGCTGGAGCGTCACCTCGACGGCGAAGTCCGGGCTGTAGCAGAGGTCGAGGAAGGAGCCGGCCTCGGCCCGGCTCGCCCGGTATTCCGGCAGGTAGCGGCCGGCCTGGCGCATCATCCAGGCGGGGGGCGGTCCGATCGCCTCGCCCTCGAGGACGCGCAGCACCTTCCGGTCGGACTTGCCTTCGGACATGCGCTCCGTCCCCGTCATCGTCGCTCCCATCCCGCCTTCGTCATCCCGCATGCCTGTCGGCGACCGTCCTGTCGAGTCGAGGCGCGCCGGATCCCCACACAGGCCCCTCTCGAAAAGAAAAGAGAGATTCTAGGACTCTGTTTTTTCTATTGGGGGGCCTCAACACGGTGGTGCAAGCGGGTCCACAGGCCGTCCCCGCCGCCGCGCCGTTAACGAGGCTTTAAAGGATTCGCTCCATGTTGCGAGAACGGCCAAGTCCAACAGCGGCTTGCGAACGCCGAGTCCGGTACGCGCCCCTATTGCGTCCCGGATTCTCCCAGGCGCCCGGATTCCGTGCGCCTCGACGGCGTACCTGTGAACGGCGGAGTCGATAAAGCGCAGCCCCTGCGCCCTGGACCTGCCCGAAGCCGCATCCTATCCACACTCATCGACTCCCCTGGCGGCCGGCGGTGGATAACCCGACCGCCGAGGCGAAGGAGACCGGATGGGCCGCAGCTACTTCCACCTCCACCTCGTCTCCGACTCCACCGGGGAGACGCTGATCAATGTCGGCCGGGCGGCGGCCGCGCAGTACGAGGGCGTCTCGGCGATCGAGCACGTCTATCCGCTGGTGCGCTCGGCGGCGCAGCTCGACCGGGTGATCTCGGAGATCCGGGCGGCGCCGGGCCTCGTGCTCTACACGCTTGTGGGCGGCGATCTCGGCGAGCGGCTGGAAGAGGTCGCCCGGGAGACCGGCTCGCCCTGCCTGTCCGTGCTGCGCCCGGTTCACGACCTGCTGCGCGCCTATCTCGGGGCCGAGACCACGGCCCGGCCGGGCGCCCAGCACATGCTCAACGCGGAGTATTTCAAGCGCATCGACGCGATGAACTTCACGCTGGCCCACGACGACGGCAACCTGCCGGAGGATCTGGAGGAGGCCGACGTGATCCTGCTCGGGGTCAGCCGGACCTCGAAGACGCCGACCTCGATCTACCTGGCCAATCGCGGGCTCAAGACCACGAACCTGCCGCTGGTGCCGGGCATGCCGCTGCCACCCGCGATCGAGCGGGCGCGCAAGCCCCTGGTGGTCGGGCTGTTCGCCTCGCCGGAGCGGATCGTGCAGATCCGCCAGAACCGGCTGTCGAGCCTTAACGCCGACGAATCCTCGATGTATGTCGACCGCTCGGCGGTGGCCGACGAGATCACCATGTCCCGTCGGCTGTTCACCAAGAACCGCTGGCCGACCATCGACGTGACCCGCCGCTCGATCGAGGAGACCGCCGCGGCGATCGTCGACCTCTACCGCGACCACCGCCTGAAGTTCATCGCGGACTGAGAGAAGTCCGGGATCCCAAAGGGCAAGCCCTTTGGCGGGGATTGGGGCGCAGCCCCATGCCTCCAGGGCTCTGCCCTGGACCCGCACAAGGTCTCGGACCTTGTGAAACCAGGACTGTTTTCAGAGCGCGCGGATCAGGGCCATGCCGGCGATGAGGCCGAGCAGCCCGCCCGCCACCGAGACCGCCACGTAGAGGGCGGCCAGGGCCGGCTCGCCGCGCTCGTACAGGCTGATCGCGTCGAGCGAGAAGGTTGAGAAGGTGGTGAAGCCGCCCAGGATCCCGGTGGTCAGGAACAGCCGCGCCGGGTGGCCGGCTGCGCCGCGCAGGGCGAAGCCCTCGGCCAGCACGCCCATCAGGAACGAGCCGAGCACGTTGATTACCAGGGTCGCGAGGGGAAACCCGAAGCCCGGCAGCAGGCGGGCCACCGCGACGTTGATGCCGTGGCGGACCCCGCCGCCGAGCCCGGCGCCGAGGATGACGATGAGGGTGTTGACCATGCCTGCCCTTCCTGTTCGGTCGGGCGGCCCTGTCGCGGCTTCGGCGCACGGCCCCACCGCGGACGTCCGGAGCACGCCCGTGCGGTAGGAGCCATCAGCCCGGCTTGGCGATCGCCGGGCGGTTATCGGGGAGCTCCATCCCCATCCCGGGCAGGCTTAGCGCAGGATCGGCGTCGCCGCTACTGGACGGCGGCGAAGTGGCTGCGCTGCTCGATCTGGGCGGCGTAGAAATCCTCCACGACCTCGCGGACCACCTCGGCGAGCTCGGTGCCGCGGTTCTCGTCCAAGTGGATGTCGCTGCCGACGCTGCGGCCGAGGGCGGCCCCGGCCGCGCCCGGGACCAGGCGCTCGTTGTAGCGCTGGTTCAGGCCGGAGACCGAGATGGTGTTGCTGCCGCCGAGCTCGGGCCCGTACTTGATCTTGATCTTCTGCTCGGTGTCCGTCCCGCGCAGCTTGGCGCACAGGCTGATGAAGTTGTCCTGGTCGATCTTGGCCTCGAGGCCGGTGATGCTGCCGTGGACGTTGTCCTCCTCGTTGAGGACCTCGGCCATCAGGTTCAGGACGTCGACCACCGGCTCGAGGGCGCGGGTGCCCTCCTCCAGCAGCTTGCGGCGAAAATCGTTGCTGCGGGCGTCGGCATCCTGCAGCCGGGCGCGGAACCGGTCCTTGACGTCGTTGGCGCGTGCCATGGCGCTCCTCCCCGATCATCGTTGCAAGGCTTCGTTGTTGAGGCAACGAAGGTTACGAAGCGAAATCAAGTGACGCAAGACGGTGCAAAATATTGATGCCTGGTCAGAACTTGGGCCGTTGCACAGGAATAGTACCTGCCTAAGTCCTGTGCAAAGGTTTCAGGTCGCCGGCCCGTCGAGGGGGGCGAGCCGATCCGGCCCGGAGGCGGTCGCCTGAAATTCCGGCCGCGCCAGGGCGCGGGCGAGCGCCGGCAGGTCCGAGGCCGGGGCGCCCGCGGTTCCGAACACCGCCCGGTCGAGGGCGGCGAGCGGCGCGGCGAGATCGGGCCGTGCCTGCCAGATCCGGGCAAGCTCCGGCGCTTCCCGGCGGGCCGCCTCCAGGGCGGCGCGGAACCCGGCCGGATCGCCCGCGCGGGCGGCCCGGTGCAGGGCCCGGCGGCTGGCGGCGGACAGGCGCAGGCGCGGCCGGCCCGCGCCGTAACCGATCAGGGCCAGGCCGAGGCCGAAGGCGGCGAGCGCCGCCGCGGCAGCGACCAACGGTGACGGGACCGCCGGCGGCGCCCGGTCGCCCTCCCGGTCGGGCAGGCCGCCGCCGATCTGGCGAGCCGGGATCTCGGCCTCCCGCATGGTGCGGGTGTTGGTGTCGAACCACGGGATCGCGATGGCGTCGAGGGGGATCACCTCGGGCACGCCGGGCTTCACGTCCCACTGGTAGGTCGCCCGGGCCACGGGGCCGGAGGGCGTCAGCAGGGTCTCGCGGGTGACCGGGCCGGCGAAGGTGAGGATGCCGCGGGTGCGCATCACCGGCCGGGGCGGCAGGCCCTCGGCGACCATGCCCTGCACCTCGAGGGTGACGATCCGCCGGGTGGTCTCGCCGAGCTTCACGGTCTCGGGATCCGGGCTCCACGAATCGGTGACTGCGACGTCCCGGGCGGGCAGCCACCAGGGTTCCTTGACGTCCGGGCCGCCACCCGCCTCGGTCCAGCGCGCCACCGGGAACGGGATCGGCTTCGAGCGCACCTCGACCACCCGCCGCTCGCCGACATCGTTGACCGTCAGCTTGTGGGTGAAGGGCTCGATGATGAAGTCGCCCGCATGGTGCGGGAACACCGCCACGGTGCGGTCGAACGCGATGGCGCTCTGGCCATCCGGAAGCTTGGTCCGGCTCCAATGGTCCCGGCCGAGCTGGGTCCAGGAGAAGTTGGCGAGCGTCGGCTGGACCACCTCCTCCAGCAGGATCGGCTGCTTGTAGACCCCCCGGATCTTCAGCAGCACCATCTCGCGGGCGAAGGGCGGGCTGTTGCCGTTGAACTCCGCGGTCACCGTGAGGGTGAGGTCGCCGGTCTCGATCTCGGCCCGGGCCGGGAGCGGGGCGAGGAGCGTGAGGAGCAGGACGTAGCTCTGTCGCCTCCGGCTACGGGTTCCAGTGCTCCCAGATCGCGTTAGGCAGGCGGCGCCGCGCCCCCTCTCCCGCACGGGAGAGGGGACCCGGGCCGCATCCGGCGACGTGGCCATCCGGCCGCTCGCCAAGGAGGCCAAAAGCGGGCGGAAAAAGTCCCAAAAAACTACCACGGGTTGCTCCCGGCCGGGATGGCGGTGCCGGCTTCGACCCGGCGGGTCTGCTCGGCGCGCAGGCGCAGCTTGAGGAAGCGGCCGGGATCGTCCGGCAGGGTCTGGAGCCAGAGCCGGTCCGGGCGGATCTCGTGGGCCTCGAAGCTCTTGGTCACCCGGCGGACCTCGCGCTCGGGGGCCTCCGCGACCATGGCGGCGCCCCCGCCGGTTCGGCCGCGCCCGGCGGCGTCGCCGGCCGAGCCCCGGGCCTGGCCCTTGCCGGCATCGATCGATTGCTGCTCGGCCTTGCCGCGGCGGGCGACCTTGCTGTTGCCGGGCAGCGACGCGCTGGCGTTGGATTCCTTGTTGCCGGCCAGGCCCTCGCCGCTGGAGGCGGCGTTGATGTCGTTGTTCTGGTCCTGGTTGGCGGTGTTGTTGTAGCGGGCGCCGTATTGCGCGGTGCCGTTGGCGATGCCGCCGCCGGGGCCGCGATCGATCACCTCGGCCTGCATCCGAGCGACCAGCGAGCGGTTGGCCTGCGCGTCGGCGTCGCGCGGGTCGAAACGCAGGGCCTCGTCGTAGGCGGCGAGCGCGCCGTCGAAATCGCCCGCGCGGGCCAGCGCGTTGCCGAGATTGTAGCTCGCCCGTCGCCCACCGGAGCGGAACAGCGCGATCGCCTCGCCGTAGCGGCCGGCCTCGTACAGGGCGGCGGCCCGCCAGGCGGGATCGACGATCAGGTCGGCGGCGAGCCCGGGCAGGCCCAGCGCCATCAGCAGGCGCCCGAGCCCGGTGCGAGGCTGCGAGACGGCGAGCAGGGCCACGAGCCCGAGCCCGGCCAGCGCCAGCCCGGCGATCCGGGCGAGCCGCCGCCAGCCGGCGGGCAGGCCGGCGCGGATCGGGACGGCGAGGCCGGTTTTCGGAAGAAACCGCTCCATCACGCGCTCCTGCGGAACAGGGCCAGGGCCGGCAGGGCCGCGAGCAGCAGCAGCCAGCGGCCGAGATCCGCGTAGGCCAGCACGCCGTAGCCACCGGCCGCGAGATGCTGGGCGGTGCCGGCCCCGACCGCGTCGAGCACCGGGCCGGGCTCGGCGATGTCGGCGACGCGGCCGCCGCCGACCCGCACCAGCGCGTCCAGGGCGGCCCGGTCGGGCTTCGGCGCGCCCGGCGGCAGCGGCTTGTCGGCGGGGACGAACAGGGCCTGGAGGCGCCAGCCGCGATCGGCCAGGGCCCGGGCCTCCCGGTCGGCGGCCTCGCCGATGCCGTCGCCGTCGGTGATCAGCACCACGTCGGCCGCGACCACGTCGGCTTCCGCGAGGGTGCGGCGAGCGAGCGCCAGCCCGCGCTCGGGATGGCTGCCGCGATCCGGCACGGTGTCGGCGTCGAGGGCGAACAGGGTCGTGCCGAAGCTGTCCCGGTCGGTGGTCGGCGAGGCGGCGAGATAGGCGTCGCCGGCATAGACGACGAGGGACACGGCCCGGGTGCCGGCGGCCTCGGCGATCGCGGCGGCGGCCTGCCGGACGCCCTGGAGATTGCCGCCCTCGGTGACCGAGCGGGACAGGTCGACGACGATCACGGTCTCGTCGAGATTGCGGAAGGTCGCCGTATCCTGGCGCTCCAAAGCGGGTCCGGTCAGCGCCAGGGCGATCGCCCCGGCGGCCAGGGCGGCGGCCCGGTTGGCCTGCCGCCTTCCGCCGAGCACGGCCCCGGCGCGGGCGAGATGGGCCATCAGGGCCGGATCGACCGCGCGGCCCCAATCGCCCAAAGGTGCCGCCCGCCAGGCAGCGCGCAGGGCCAGCAGGGCCACGACCGGGATGGCCAGGAACCACCAGGGGCGCAGGAACGCGAAGGCGTCGAGGGCGCTCATGCGGGCTGTCCTCCCGCCCGCATCCTCATCCTGAGGTGCCGGAGCGCAGCGGAGGCCTCGAAGGAGAACTCCAGGCATCGCGCGGCCTGCTGGAGCGCTCCTTCGAGGCCGCCGACGCGGCACCTCAGGATGAGAGCGTGGGTTGGGGAGACGGTGTTGGGACGCATCACACACCCCTCCGGGTCGCCAGCAGGGCCGCGGCGGCGGCGAGCGCCAGGGCGGCGGGCCAAGGCCAGAGGTCCCGGCGCAGCGGCAGGGGCGGCGCGAGGGCGCGGCCGCCCTCCAGGCGGTCGATGGCGTCGGCGACTCGGACGAGGTCCTCGGTGGTGCGGACCCGGAACGCCTCGCCGCCGCTGGCCTGGGCCATGTCGCGCAGGGTCTCGGTGTCGACCACGTCCTGCTCGCCGTCGGCATCGGCCATGTCCCGGGGGCCGAGCGCGATCGTGTAGACCTTGATGCCGAGCTCCTTGGCCAGGGCGGCCACGTCTTTGGGGGCGGTCTGGCCGGCATTGTTGGCGCCGTCCGAGAGCAGGATCACGGCCTTTGCGGATGGCGCCGGCTCGCCCTGCGCGCCCGTCGGCGCGTCCTTCGGGTCGAGCCGGCGCAGGGCAAGCCCGAGCCCGTCGCCGATGCCGGTGGAGCGGCCGCTGATGCCGATGGTCGCCTCGTCGAGGGCACGGGCCACCGCGGCGGTGTCGAAGCTCGGGGCGGCGGCCACGTAGGCTTGGTCGGCGAAGATTACCAGGCCGATCCGGTCCCCGGCCCGGCGCCGGATGAAGTCGGTGCCGACGCGCTTGACCGCGGTGAGGCGGTTCACGGTCTCGCCGTTCAGGGCGAAGTCGCGCCGCTCCATCGAGCCGGACAGGTCCATGGCGATCATGATCTCCCGGCCCGAGGCGGGGAGCGCTGCGGCCGGCATCACCAGGCGGGGGCCGGACAGGGCGACGACCAGGGCCGCCCAGAGGGTCCAGATCAGCGCGGCGCGGCGGCGGCCCCGTGCGGCGAGGTCGGCCCCGGAATGCGCCTGGCCGACCAGGGTCCCGGGCACCAGCAGGGCGCCGCTGCCGCCCTCCGTCTCGGCCGGGAGCAGGCGTGCGGCGAGCAGCGGCAGCGGCAGGGCGAGCAGGATCCAGGGCGCCGCGCAATCGAAGGCCGAGAGCTGCGCCGTGAGCCAGGCGGGGAGGAGGCCGCTCATGTCCGCAACCGTCCGATCAGGCGGCCCAACTCGGCGTCGAGCCCGTCGAGGTCGGGCTCCTGGCGCCGGTAGAGCCCATCGGCCAGGACCCGGCCGGATCCGCGGGTGAAGAAGTCGGTGGCCAGGAGGGTGTCGAGGCGGGTGGCCCAGGCCGCGCCGGTCTCCCGGGCGGCGGCATCTCCCGCCAGCGTCCGGGCGAGGCGGCGGAGCAGGCGGGCCTGGGCCACGAGCCGCGACTCCGGGTCGAGACTGCGGGTGCCGGCGAGTTCCGCCAATGCAGCCCGGCGCAGGCTCGCCCGGGCCCGACCGCGCAGGTAGCGGACGAGACCGACCAGCAGGGCGGCGAGGAAGCCGAGCGCCGCCGCCGCGACGATCTCCCCCTGCACCGCCCCGGCGGCGCCCCCGGGCAGGTGCAGGCCGCGGAGCTGGTCGAGGGACGGGGCGATCTCGGCGGGGTTCATCGCGCGAGGCCCGCGGATCGTCCGGCACGTCCCGGCTGACGGATCGCCGTGACCAGACACGCCGTCATTCCGGGGCCGCGCAGCGGAGCCCGGACTGACGGATCTGTTCTGCCATCCCGTTCGAAAGCGTGCGCCCGCGCCTCACAGCACCGCATCGAGGCGCTCCATCAGCGGCGCGTAGGCCTCGGGGCCGGCCTCGACGTCGAGGCGCACGCCGGCGATGCCCCGGCGGGCGTAGTCGGCGAGCCGCGCCTCGGCGGTCTCGCCCGGCAACGCTGCGGGAAGTGCGGTCCCGCGCCGGCCATCCGCCAGGGCGAAGGGGTAGAAGCCCGGTGGGCGGATGCGCTCGAAGGCGTCGCTGACCAGGATGAGCCGGATCGCGACCCGCTCGGCCAGCAGGGTCAGCGTCGCGTCGAAGCCAGGCCCGGGGGCGTCGAGGGCGCTGGCGATGACCAGGTGGCCGCCCGAGGGCAGCAGGCTGCGGGCGAGCCCGAGGATCGGCTCCAGGGGCGCGTCGGACCCGGCGGCGCCGGCGGCTTCGAGGGCGCCGGCATGGGCCTGAGCCAGGGCCCCGGTCACCGCGATCATGGCGCGCTCGCCGCCGGACGGGCGCAGCACCGTCGGCGCCCCGGCGGTCGCTACGGCGAGGCCGACCCGGCCGCCATCGGCCGCCACCCGCCAGCCGAGCAGCGCCAGGGCCTCGGCGGCGGCCACCGAGCGCAGGGCCCGGCGGGTGCCGAACAGCATGGAGGGCCGGAAATCGGCGAGCAGCACCACGGCGCGGTCGCGCTCGTCGTGATGGGTGCGCACATGCAGCTGCCCGGTGCGCGCGGTGGCGTTGCGGTCGATGAACCGGCGGTCGTCGCCCTCGGACCAGAGCCGCACATCCTCCGGCTCGGAACCGCGCCCGCGCCGTTTCGTGACGATGCCGCCGGGCAGGCCCGCGAGCGTCCGGGTCGCGGGCGCCGCGCCCCGCCGGGCGAGATGGCGCAGGCCCATCAGGGCCTCGCCGGAGAGGTGGATGCCGTGGTCTTGAGACTTGGCGAAGCCCACGCCCTGTCCGGATGCGGCGCTCCCCTCTCCCCCCCTGCTGCGCAGGGTACCCTCCCCCGCAGAGGGGGGCGGGAGAGGGCGTCGCCTGTCCCAGAACCCGAACACGCTCAGAGCGCCCGCACCCGCTGCACCAGCTCGCCGACCAGGCCGCGGGCGGTCTTGCCCTCGGCGGCGGCCCGCCAGGTCAGGCCGATCCGGTGGGAGAGCGCGTCCCGGGCGAGCTCCGTGACATCCTCCGGGGTGACGTGGTCCCGGCCCCGGAGCCAGGCCCGGGCCTTGCCGGCCATCATCAGCGCCAGGGTGCCGCGCGGCGAGGCGGGATGCTCGATCATGGCCCGCAGGTCCGGCGCCGCCGTATCGGTGCGGGTCGCCGCCACCAGGCGGACCAGGTAATCCTTGAGCGCCGGCGACACGTAGGTGGCGAGCGCCGCCTCCCGGGCAGCGCGCACGTCGGCGAGCGACAGGCGCACCGGCATCGCCTCGGCATGGTGGGTGATCTCACCCTCCACGAGGTCGAGGATCGCCCGCTCGGTGGCCTCGTCGGGCATCTCGACCACGACGTGCAGCAGGAAGCGGTCGAGCTGCGCCTCCGGCAGCGGGAAGGTGCCGGCATGCTCGATCGGGTTCTGGGTCGCCACGACCATGAACGGGTCGGCGAGCGGATGGGTCGAGCCCGAGACCGTGATCTGCCCCTCGGCCATCGCCTCGAGCAGGGCCGATTGCACCTTCGGCGGCGCGCGGTTGACCTCGTCCACCAGCACCAGGGCGTGGAACAGGGGGCCCTGCAGGAACTCGAAGCTGCCGCTGTCCTGGCGCCAGACGGTGGTGCCGGTGAGATCGGCCGGCATCAGGTCCGGGGTGCACTGGATGCGGGCGAACGACCCGTCGAGCCCGTCGGCCAGCCGCTTGACCGCGCGGGTCTTGGCCAGCCCCGGCGCACCTTCGATCAGGAGATGGCCGCCGGTGAGAAGCCCGATCAGCAGGCGCTCGACCAGGCCGGCGCTGCCGATCAAGCCGCGTTCCAGTCCGTCGCGGAGCGCCATGACCCGCCCGTGTAGGGCGGCGTCTGGAGTGGCGGCATCCGGGGTGAAGGCGGCGGGCCGGCTTTCGACGAGGGCGCCGCTCATGCGGGAAACGCTCGTGCGGGGAGACAAACTCCTGCCGCGGGGGCCGTGTCCTGCATCCTGCACGTCTCCTAGGCCGGGTCCCGTATTCTCATGGGATCCTCAGGTTGGAGCCGGTGTGCCTGCTGCCCGGTGGGGCCGTCAATCCCGACGGGTTCCGCCTTCGGTGGAGCGGCCGAGCCATGATGTCACGGTTTCGTCACGTCTCCCCTCGCAAGAGACCGCCATGACCAGCTACGCCGCCATCCCGGAAGAACTGAAATCCGCCATCGGCCTGATGGTGGCTTTCGTGCTCGGCACCGCGATCGGGGCCGAGCGGCAATACCGGCAGCGTACCGCGGGCCTGCGCACGGCGGTGCTGGTGGCGATCGGCGCCTCGGCCTTCGTCGATCTGGGCATGCGGCTGACCGGCCCGGACGGCGGTACCCGCACCGTGGCCTACGTGATCTCCGGCATCGGCTTCCTGGGCGCCGGCGTGATCATGAAGGAGGGGATGAACGTGCGCGGCCTCAACACGGCCGCGACCCTGTGGTGCTCCGCCGCCGTGGGCGCGTTCTGCGGCGCCGACCTGCCGCTGGAGGCGGTGTTCGTCACCATCACGGTGCTGACCTGCAACACCGCGCTGCGGCCGCTGGTGAACGCCATCAACCGCGCGCCGATCCGCGAATCGGCGACCGAGGCGACCTACGAGGTCCAGGTGACCACCGCGCCCGGCGAGGCCGGACCCGCCCAGGACCTGCTGGTCGAGCGCCTGGAGGCGGCGAATTATCCGGTGAGCAGCGTCGAGGTGGAGGAGCGCGGCGAGGGCGCGGTCGACGTGGTCGCGACGCTCACCGCCAGCGCCGTGAAGGCGGACGAGCTCGATGCGGTCACGGCCGATCTCGCCAAGGCCCCGGGCATCCGCCACGCCACCTGGTCGGTCCAGACCGCCGATTGATCTTTTTGGACTTGGCGTCGCGCCGGGCTGCAGCCGGTGCGCCGACGCCCGTGAGGTCCGGTGAGGACCGGTCCGGCCCTATCAGCGCGGCGGCGCGAGGGGCCGGCTGCGGCGTTCGATCACCACGGTCGGGCGGGTGCGGCGCTCGACCACCACGGTGCGCGGCGCCCGGCTCGGGCTGGCATGGGTCAGGATCCGCTCAGGCGCGCGCTCCGGCTTGGCCTTCTTGGCCGCCAGGACGTGCGGGCGCACCTCATCGGCCGGAAGCCCGATCAGGCCCGCGGCGATCTCGACCTGCTGCTCGACATCGTCGGCCAGATCCTGGGCGGCGGCGACCGCCTCGTTCACCGTCGGCGGCTCGCGGCGCACGCGGATCGGCGGCAGGTCGGCGAAGCTCTTCTGCGTCTTCTTCACGGGGCGACTCGCGGTCATCATGGGACGGACATAGCGCTTTCCCGACGGGTTGTGCAGTGCATCAAAAACGTCGGCCGCCCGTCCCGGGAACATGACTCGCATCGGTGTCACGGCATCAGGCAGGCCAGCGGCCTGATTTCCCAGGGCGAAATCATCCGGTAGTCGTCCGGCATCCCGATGCGGCATAAGAGCGCGCATATCGACCAGCGGCCAGACGGAATGCCCCGTCCGATCCCGGGCGGGCCGGTGAATGTATAGGCTGACCGCCATGACCGAATCGCTCGATCCCCGCCTGACCCCGGCGCGCCCGGACATCGCCGACCTGAGTCTGAGAGGCCGGGTCACGGCGGAGCGGTTCGTCGCCGCCACGCCGCGCCGGGTCGTGGCGCCCGCCGCGCCCCTGCGCCGGGCGCCCTCCCCGGCGGCCGGGCTCGACACCGAGGCGCTGCTCGGCGACGCCGTGGATTTTTACGCCGAGCAGGACGGGTTCGCCTTCGTGCAACTCGTCCGGGATAGCTATGTCGGCTACCTGCCGGCCGCATCCCTGGGCGCCGCCGATCCCGAGCCGACCCATCGGGTCACGGCGTTGCGCACCTTCCTGTATCCCGAGCCCGACCTGAAGCGGCCGGTGCGCGCGCATCTCAGCCTCGGCGCGCGCCTCGTGGTCACCGGTGAGGCGGGGGCCTATCTCGAGACCCCCGGCGGCTACGTCTTCGCGCGCCACTGCGCCCCGCTGGCGCAGCACGAGCCCGACTACGCCGCCACGGCCGAGCGGCTCGTGGGCATTCCCTATCTCTGGGGCGGCCGCACCAGCCTGGGGCTCGATTGCTCCGGCCTCGTGCAACTCTGCCTCGACGCCGCCGGCCTCCCCTGCCCGCGCGACGCGGACATGCAGGAGCGCGACCTCGGCCGGGCGCTGCCGCTGGCGTTGGAAGGATTGCGCCGGGGCGATTTCGTGTTCTGGCGCGGCCATGTCGGGCTGATGCTCGACCCGGAGACGCTGATCCACGCCAACGGCCACCACATGGCCGTGGCGGTCGAGCCCCTGGCCGGCGCGGTCGCCCGGATCCAGGAGAACAGTTTTGGGGCGGTGACGGGGATCCGGCGGCTCTAGGGGGTGGATCCGGGCGCCCCGGGTCCAATTGGCGCGGCAAACGCGCTACAGAGGCGCTCCGCGGTCGTCTTCCTGCCCGGTTCGCAGTCCAGGACCGTTGACAGGACAGCCCCGCCCTCGCCACATCGCCCCCATGACCGCAGACATCGCGTCCCTCGCGCCCGCCCAGAGCTCCTCTGGTGAAGGCACCACCGGCAAGCCGCCGCTGGAGATCCTGCTCTGTGCCCCCCGCGGCTTCTGCGCCGGCGTGGTGCGGGCCATCGACGTGGTCGAGCGGGCTCTCGCCCTCTACGGGCCGCCCGTCTACGTCCGGCACGAGATCGTCCACAACAAGTACGTGGTCGAGAGCCTGAAGCGGAAGGGCGCCGTGTTCGTGCGCGAGCTCGACGAGGTGCCCGATAGCGGCGCCCCGGTGATCTTCTCCGCCCACGGCGTCGCCAAGACCGTGCCGGCCAACGCCGATTCCCGCGGGCTGACCACGATCGACGCCACCTGCCCGCTGGTGACCAAGGTGCATCGCGAGGCCGAGATCCACCACAAGCGCGGCCGCCACGTGCTGCTGGTCGGCCATTCCGGCCATCCCGAGGTGGTCGGCACCATGGGCCAGCTGCCCAAGGGCTCGATCACCCTGGTGGAGGATCTGGACCAGATCCAGGCCCTGACCCCCGAGAACCCCGACAACCTCGCCTGGGTCACCCAGACGACCCTGTCGGTCGACGACACCCGCCACATCGTCGAGGCGCTGAAGAAGAAGTTCCCGAACATCACCGGGCCGCACAAGGACGACATCTGCTACGCCACCACCAACCGCCAGGAAGCGGTGAAGCAGGTGGCCCCGCTGGTGGACGCCCTGATCGTGGTCGGCTCCTCGAACTCCTCGAACTCGCAGCGCCTGCGCGAGGTCGCCGAGCGCGTCGGCTGCCCGATCACCCGCCTCGTGCTGCGCGCCGAGGAGATCGACTGGCCGGCCTTCGAGGGCATCCGCAAGCTCGGCCTCACGGCCGGCGCCTCGGCCCCCGAGGTGCTGGTCGAGGAGATCATCGAAGCCTTCGCGGCCCGCTACGACGTGATCGTCGACACGGTCTCGACAGTGGTCGAGGACATGGTCTTCCCGTTGCCGCGCGAGCTGCGCAGCGAAGCGGCCGAGTAGGCCGCTCCGGATACGACCCCCGACGGGGGCTTATCCCGACCAAATCCCGCATCCTGAGGGGCCGAAGCGTAGCGGGAGCCGCGAAGGAGGGCTTCAGGGGTCGTGCGGCCGGCTGGAGCCCTCCTTCGCGGCTGCTGCGCAGCATCTCAGGATGAGGGGGCGGAAGACCGGGACCGTCCGGCCCATGGGCGATCCCGAATCCCAAACGAATCCCGAACCCGAGCGCGAACACGTGGCCGTCTACACCGAGGTATCCGACGCGGCGCTCTCCGAGTTCCTGTCCGCCTACGACATCGGCAGCCTGCTCTCCTTCAAGGGCATCGCCGAGGGCGTTGAGAATTCCAACTTCTTCCTGCAGACCACCCGGGGCCGCTACATCCTGACCCTCTACGAGAAGCGGGTGCGGGAGGGGGATCTGCCGTTCTTCATCGGGCTGATGGAGCATCTCTCGGCCCGCGGGCTCGCCTGCCCGCAGCCGGTGCGGGACCGGGCCGGCACGGCTCTGGGCCAGCTCTGCGGCCGGCCCGCCGCCATCGTCAGCTTTCTGGAGGGGGTCTCGGTCAAGACACCGGGCGTCGGGCATTGCCGGGAACTCGGCCGGGCGCTCGCCGAGCTGCACGCCGCCGGCGCCGATTTCCGCATGGTGCGCGAGAACAGCCTCTCGGTGGAATCCTGGCGCCCGCTCTTCGCGCAGGCCGAGGCCCAGGCCGATTCGGTCGCGCCGGGGCTGGCGGAGCGCACCCGCGCCGACCTCGCGCTCCTCGAAGCGTCCTGGCCCGAAAACCTGCCGGGCGGGGTGATCCACGCGGATCTGTTCACCGACAACGTGTTCTTCATCGGCGACGCCCTCTCGGGGCTGATCGACTTCTACTTCGCCTGCACGGACGCCTTCGCGTACGACCTCGCGGTCTGCCTCAACGCCTGGTGCTTCGAGGCCGACGGCACCTTCCACCGGGACATGGCGGCTGCCTTGATTGCCGGCTACGAGGCGGTGCGACCCCTGGAGCCCGCGGAAGTCGCGGCGCTGCCGATCCTGTGCCGGGGCGCGGCGCTGCGCTTCATGCTGACCCGCCTGGTCGATTGGCTGAACGTGCCGCCCGGTGCCCTGGTGAAGCCCAAGGACCCGCGGGAATTCGATCACCGGCTGACCTTCCACCGCCAGGCGCGGGACGCGCAGGATTACGGGCGGCAGGCCTGAGGGACGGATGAGCACCGAGACGACCGAGACCGCGGCCGAGCCGACGCGGGTGAAGATCTACACGGACGGCGCCTGCTCGGGGAATCCCGGCCCGGGCGGCTGGGGCGCGATCCTGATCTTCGGCGACACCCAGAAGGAGCTCTCGGGCGGCGAGGCCTTCACCACCAACAACCGCATGGAGATCCTGGCCGCGATCGAATCCCTGGAGGCGCTCAAGCGCCCCTGTCGGGTCGACCTGTTCACGGACTCCCAGTACCTGCGCCAGGGCATCACCAGCTGGATCCACAATTGGAAGGCCCGGGGCTGGCGCACCGCCGACAAGAAGCCGGTGAAGAACGAGGATCTCTGGCGCCGGATCGACGCCGCTCGCGAGCGCCACGATGTGGCCTGGCACTGGGTCAAGGGCCATGCCAGCGACCCGCTGAACAACCGGGTCGACGCGCTCGCCGTGGCCGCGATGCTGCCGTTCAAGCGGCGCTGAGATCGGGGTTTCCAAAGGGCTCAGCCCTTTGGCGAAGCCCTTGAAGAGTGCGGGCTCTGCCCGTACCCGCAAAAGGTCCCGGACCTTTTGAATCCGGGGCTTTCGCGGATCGAAGCCGAGTCCTTGAGAACTGGTTTCAATCCGTCTTGCCGTCGAGGCCCAGCCAATGGCGGCCGTCGCGGGCCAGGAGCTCGTCGGCCTCCTTCGGCCCCGTGCTGCCGGCGGGATAGGGCTTCACATCCGCCTGCGGCCAGCCCTTGAGCAGCGGATCGACCGCCGCCCAGCCGGCTTCGATATTGTCGGCCCGCTGGAACAGGGTCGCGTCGCCGATCATGCAATCGTACAGCAGGGTCTCGTAGCCGACATTCGGCTGATCGGGAAAGAAGTCCTTGTAGCGGAACGTTGCCCCGACCCGGCCGATCCGCATCTCCGGGCCCGGGACCTTCACGTTGAACTCGGTGCTGACCCCGTGGTCCGGATCGATCATGATCCGCATCACGGTCGGGCCAAGATCGGCGTTGGGCGTGTCCTCGAACATCTTGAACGGAGCCGGCTTGAACAGCACCGCGATCTCGGTGCGCCGCCCGGTCATGCGCTTGCCGGTGCGGACGTAGAACGGCACGCCGGCCCAGCGCCAGTTCTCGATGTTGAGCTTGAGGGCGATGTAGGTCTCGGTGACCGAATCCTTGGCGACATGCGGCTCGTCGCGGTAGCCCGGCACGTCATGCCCCTCCGACGTGCCCGCGGTGTACTGGCCGCGCACTGCGTCCTCCGGGGGGATCGGCTTGACCGCCTGGGCGAGCTTGGCCTTCTCCGAGCGCACCGCCTCGGCGTCGAAGGAGTTCGGCGGCTCCATGGCGACCATGCAGAGCAGCTGGAACATGTGGTTGGGCACCATGTCCCGCAGGGCCCCGGTCGGCTCATAGAAGCCGCCGCGCTCCTCGACGCCCACGGTCTCGGCCGCGGTGATCTGGACGCTGTCGATGTATTCCCGCCGCCAGACCGGTTCCAGCAGGCCGTTGGCGAAGCGGAACGCCATGATCGACTGGACCGTCTCCTTCCCGAGGAAGTGGTCGATCCGGTAGAACTGGCTCTCGTCGCCCTGTTTCAGGATCCGGGCGTTGAGCTCCCGGGCGGAGGCGAGGTCGGAACCGAACGGCTTCTCGATCACCACCCGGCGGAAATCGCCGTTCTCTTGGCGGAGCAGCCCGGCCTGGCCGAGGCCATCGACGATCGTCCCGAAGAACCGGGTCGCCACCGCGCAGTAGAACACCGCACTGCCGCGCACCTTGTCTTTGACCGCGGCGAAGGTCTCGGGCTTCTCGAAATCGCCCTTCAGGTAATGGAGCCGGTCGCGGATGAAGCCCCAGCTCTTGGGATCGATATGGTCGGCGTGGAACTCCGAGGTCGGATCCTTGCTGAACGCCTCCATGGTTTTGGTGAGGCTGTCGCGCAGGGATTCGTCGGTCCCGTCGGAATGGTCGACGCCCAGGATGGAAAAGCCCTCCGGCAGGAGCCCGGCCCCGGCGAGGTTGTAGAGCGAGGGCATCAGCAGGCGCTTGGTCAAGTCGCCGCCGGCTCCGAAGATCACCAGCGTGCAGGGCGGCGCCGGCTTGGTACCGCTGGCCGCATCATCTTTGAGGGCTGTCGTCTGCTCGGCCATTCCTGGCTCCCATCGGTCTGCGGTGCAGCAAATCGGCGTGACAACTGGCCTGTAGCAATGCCCGTTCCGGCTGTCCGCCGCTATGCTCCACCGAGACGATTGCAACGGAGATGCGCATGCATACCCATTCCCTCGAACCCTGGAGCCACGGCCACGTCTTCCTGGGGGATCGGCACGACCGGCACGCGCGCCGGACCTGGGCGGTGGTGGCGCTGACGGCGGTCACGATGGTGGTCGAGATCGCCGGCGGCAGCTGGTTCGGCTCGATGGCGCTGGTGGCCGATGGCTGGCACATGTCGACCCATGCGGCGGCGCTCGGCATCGCGGCCCTGGCCTATCGCTTTGCCCGACGGCACGCGGAGGATCCGCGCTTCACCTTCGGCACCGGCAAGTTCGGGGATCTGGCGGCGTTTGTCAGCGCGATCATCCTGGGCCTGGTCGCGCTCCTGATCGGCGCCGAGAGCATCGACCGGCTGCTCCATCCGGCGCCGATCGGCTTCGGGCAGGCGATCCCGATCGCGATCCTCGGGCTGGCCGTGAACCTCGCCAGCGTCTGGCTCCTGCACGACGACCATGACGACCACGGGCATCATGGCCATGCCCATGGCGGCCACAGCCATGGCGGGCACGGGGGGCATGGTCATGGTGTTCACGGGCATGGCGGGCACGACACCAATTTCCGCGCCGCCTATATCCACGTGCTCGCGGATGCGCTGACCTCGGTGCTGGCGATCGCCGCCCTCCTCGGCGGGCGCTATCTCGGCCTCGCCTGGCTCGATCCGGCCATGGGTCTGGTCGGCACGGTGGTGATCCTGGCCTGGTCCTGGAGCCTCCTGCGCACGGCCGGCCTCGTGCTCCTCGACGCCCGGCCGTCGCCGGCTGCCACCGCGGAGATCCGCGCCCGCCTGGAGACGGACGGCGACCGGGTGAGCGACCTGCATCTCTGGCAGGTCGGGCCGGGCCATCGCGCCGCCGTGATCGCCCTGGTCAGCGACAACCCGCAGCCGCCGGCCCACTACAAGGCCCGGCTCGCCGGGCTGCGCGACCTGAGCCACGTCACGATCGAGGTGCAGCCCTGCCCGGGACATGCCTGATCCGGGATCCCAAAGGGCTCAGCCCTTTGGCGGGGTTCGGGGGCGGAGCCCCGATAAGCTACTCGTCCACCCGGACGGCCTGACCGCCCCGGTCGATCGGCAGGGCCGGGCCCTTCAATTCGGCGTCGCTGGGCAGGGAGCGCACGTCCCAGCCGCCGCCGAGCGCCCGAATCAGCGTGACCGCCGCGGTGAAGCGGCTGAGCCGGACCTGAAGGGCGTTGATCTCGTTGTTCACGAGCAGGCCCTGGGCGGTCACCACGGTGGTGAAGTTCTGCGTGCCGGCCCGGTACTCGTTGAGGGTGATCTCCACGGCCTTGCGCGAGGATTCGACGGCCGCATCCTGGGCCCCCTGCTGCAGGCCGAGGATGCGCAGGGCCGCCATCTGGTTCTCGACCTCCGCCAGGGCGGCGAGCACCACCTGCCGGTAATTGGCCACCGCCGCGTCGTAGCCGGCCTCGGCCGAGCGCACGGCCGCGGTGCGGGCGCCGCCATCGAACAGGACCTCGGTCCCGGCCGCGGTCGTCGACCAGACCTGGTTGGCCGCGGAGAACAGGCCGTTGCGGGTCAGCCCGGAGACCCCGCCCTGGGCCGAGATCGTGACGGTCGGGAAGAAGGCCGCCACGGCGACGCCGATCCGCTCGCTCTGTCCCTGCACCACACGCTCGGCCTGAGCCACGTCGGGGCGCCGCTCGAGAAGGTCGGACGGGATTCCGACCGGCACGGCGGGCGGGTTGCGGCCGATGCCGGCCACCGGGATCGAGACCTCCGAGGGTGGCCGCCCGATCAGGGTGGCGATGGCGTTGACGTATTGCACCCGGGTCAGCCGAACCGCGATGGCCTGGGCCTCGATGGTCTGGACCTGGGTCTGCGCGGTGATCACGTCGGAGCGGGCCGCGACGCCGGCGGCGTACTGGTTCTCGGTGATGGCGAGCGTCTTCTTGAAGTTCGCCACGTTCTCGTCGAGCACCTTCTGGAGGGCGTCGGCGTAGCGCACGGTCAGGTAGTCGGCGGCGATCTCGGCCTGGATGGTCAGGCGGGTCAACGCGATCGTGGCCGCGTCGGACTGGGCGAGCGCCGCCTCGCTCTCGATGTTCCGGCGGGTGCCGCCGAACAGGTCGAGCTCCCAGCTGGCCTGGCCGAGCAGCGACGCGCTGGTGCGCACGGTGTTGCCGCTGCCTGTCCGGGTAATGCTCGGGGCGCCGATGACGGTCGGGTACAGGGCGGCCTGGGCCGAGGCGACCAGGGCCCGGGCCTGCCGGTAATTCGCCACCGCCTGCCGCAGGGATTGGTTGTCGACGTCGACCAGGCGGATCAGGCGGTCGAGGATCGGGTCCTTGAACACCCGCCACCAATCGCCCCGCTCGGCCGCGTCGTTGGGCCGGGCCTCGCGCCAGCCCTTCTTGCGCGCGGCCACGACGGCTGGGCTGTCCTCCCGCTTGCCGCCTTCCCTGTAGGCGAGCGGTGTCTCGACGGAGGGCCGGGCATAGTCGGGGCCGACCACGCAGCCCGCCAACGCGGGGATGATGGGGAGGAGGATCAGGGCGCTGCGTAGGTTGCCGATACGTCTCCCTCTGCCCTCTGCGTAAGGAGGCAAGTCACCCTGCGTCAGTAGGCGTTGAGCTGCGACGTGCCCCCTATCCCGCACGGGAGAGGGGACCTGCGCCGCATCCGTCGAAGATGCGCGCGTGCAGCCCACAGTGCCGACGGATATGGGCGCGCGCGCGGGTGCCGGCGGTGTTTCACGTGAAAACGGGCGCATCACTCTCCGGCCGGCAATGCCGCTGCGCCGCCGCGCCCGGCGCGCCTGCGGCGGGCGAGCACCCGGTGCCGGAGGCGGTCGAGGGTCAGGTAGACGACGGGGGTGGTGTACAGGGTCAGGATCTGGCTCACGATCAATCCGCCCACGATGGCGATGCCCAGGGGCCGGCGCAGCTCGGCCCCCTCGCCGGTGGCCAGGATCAGCGGCACGGCCCCGAGCATCGCGGCGAGCGTGGTCATCATGATCGGCCGGAAGCGCACGAGACAGGCCTCGCGGATCGCGTCCACGGGATTCGCGCCCCGGGTCCGCTCGGCATCGAGGGCCACGTCGATCATCATGATCGCGTTCTTCTTCACGATGCCGATCAGCAGGAACACCGCGATCAGCGCGATGATGGTGAATTCGGTGCCGGTCACCAGCAGGGCCAGCACAGCCCCGACGCCCGCCGACGGCAGGGTCGAGAGGATCGTCAGCGGGTGCACGAAGCTCTCGTATAGGATGCCGAGCACCGCGTAGACCGCCAGGATCGCGGCCAGGATCAGGAGCGGCTGACGCGAGGCCGAGGCGACGTAGTTCTTGGCTGCGCCGGCATATTCGCCGTGGATCGTGGCCGGCAGCCGCAGGGACGACATCGCCCGGTCGATCGCCACCGTGGCATCCGACAGGCTCTTGCCCGGCGCCAGGTTGAACGAGATCGTGGTCGCCACGAACAGGCCCTGGTGGCTCACCTGCACGGGGGCGTTGCCGGGCTCGATCCGCGCGAAGGCCGAGAGCGGAACCATGGTCTCCTTGGCGGCCGAGACCGGCGCGCTCGACGAGGCCCCGCCCTTGCTCGCCGCGATGGCGTTCGAGGAGGCGTTGCGGGCTGAATCGGAGGCGATCGCGGCGGCGTTCGAGGATGCGTCGGCCGTGCTGGCGGCCGCGGTCGACGCGGCGGCGACGCCGGTGGACGCGCCGCCGACCGCGCCCGTGCCGGTCGTGGCCCCCGTCGCGGCGGCGCCGCTCCCCGGGCTGCTGGTGCCGGTGGCCGCATTGGTGTTGACGCCACCCGCCGCCGCCACGGTGCCGGCCACCGCGTTGGTGGTGGCCGAGCCCGGCGCGTTGCCCCCGGAGGTCGAGACGAAGATCTGCTTCAGGGTCTCGGGGGATTCCAGGTAGCGCGGGGCGATCTCCATCACGACGTGGTACTGGTTCAGGGGGTTGTAGATCGTCGAGACCTGGCGCTGGCCGAAGGCGTCGTACAGCGTGTTGTCGATCTTGTTCGGGGTGATGCCGTACCGGAACGCGGTGGCGCGGTCGATCACGACCCGGGTCTCCAGCCCACCCTCCTGCTGGTCCGAGGTGACGTCCGCGAAGGTCGGGTCCTTCTGCAGGGCGGCCAGCAGCTTCGGGGCGGCGGCGAACAGCTCCTCGGCGGTGTCGCCCTGGAGGGTGTACTGGTACTGGGCGAAGCTCTGGCGGCCGCCCATCTGCAGATCCTGACGCGGGAAGACGTAGAGCCGCGCGCCCGCCACCTGGGCCAGCTTCGGCCGGAGCCGCGCCATCACGGCGGAGATCGGCGCCCGTTCGCCGATGGGCTTCAGGCCGATGAACACGTTGGCCGAGTTGGTGCCGCGCCCGCCCGTGAAGCCCACGACGCTCTCCACCGCCGGATCCGCGCCCACGATGGCGGTGGCCTGCCGGAGCTTGGTCTCCATGGACTGGAACGAGATGCGCTGATCGGCCTGGACGCCGCCCATCATCTGGCCGGTATCCTGCTCGGGGAAGAAGCCCTTCGGCACGATGACGTAGAGGTAGACGTTGAGCCCCACCGTGGCGAGCAGGCTCAGCAGCACGAGGCGCGGGTGCGCCAGCGCCACCGCGAGCGTCCGGGCATAGGCGTCGAGCAGCCAGGAGAAGCCGCCCTCCAGGCCGCGAATCAGGATATTCGGGCGGCGTCCCACCGGACGCCCGTGCCCCTCGGGCCGCAGCAGCCGGGCACACATCATCGGTGTCGTCGTGAGCGACAACACCAGAGAAATCAGGATCGACAGCGACAGGGTGACGGAGAATTCCTGGAAGATCCGGCCGATCAGGCCACCCATCAGCAGGATCGGCAGGAACACCGCGATGAGCGACAGGCTCATCGAGATCACCGTGAAGCCGACCTCCCGGGCGCCGATCAGGGCCGCCTGCAGCCGCGGCTTGCCCTCCTCGATGTGGCGCTGGACATTCTCCAGCACCACGATGGCGTCGTCGACCACGAAGCCGGTGCCGATGATCAGGGCGGTGAGCGACAGGATGTTGAGCGAGTAGCCGAGCAGGTACATCGCCGAGAAGGTACCGATGATCGAGATCGGCACCGCCACCGCGGGGATCAGGGTCGCCCGGCCGGAGCGCAGGAAGCCGAACACCACCAGGATCACGAGGCCGACCGCCACGAGCAGGGTCTCCTCGGTGGCCGCCAGCGACGCCCGGATCGTGGCGCTGCGGTCGCCGGTGAGCTTGATGTCGATGCCGCCCGGCAGCGCCGCGGTGAGCTGCGGCAGCGCCTTCTTCACGGCGTCGATGGTCTCGACCACGTTGGCGCCAGGCTGCTTGTAGACGAACAGCAGCACCCCGGCCTTGCCGTTGACGATGCCGAGGTTGCGCTTGTCCTCGACGCCGTCGAGCACCTGGCCCACATCCGTGAGCTTCACCGCGGCGCCGTTGCGGTAGGCCACGATGATGTCGCGGTAATCCTCGGCCTTGCGGCCCTGGTCGTTGGCGTAGAGCTGGTAGCGCCGTCCGCCGGCATCGATCTCGCCCTTGGGCGAGTTGGCGTTCGCCGAGGCGAGCGCCGCCCGGATGCCCTCGAGGCCGATGCCGTAATTGAACAGGGCGGTGGGATCGAGCTCCACCCGCACCGCCGGCAGGGACGAGCCGCCGATATCGACATTGCCGACGCCCGGCAGCTGGGACAGCTTCTGCTGCACCACTGTGGCGGCCGAATCATAGACCTGGCCGCGGGTCAGCGTTTCCGAGGTCAGGCCCAGGATGATGATCGGCGTGTCGGCGGGGTTGAACTTGCGGTAGGTCGGGTTCTGCCGGAGCGAGGCCGGCAGGTCGGCGCGCGCCGCGTTGATCGCAGCCTGCACGTCGCGCGCGGCCCCGTCGATGTCGCGGTTCAGGCCGAACAGCAGCACGATCCGGGTGGAGCCGAGCGCGTTCGTGGACGTCATCTCGTTGACGTCCGCGATGGCGCCGAGCCGCCGCTCGAGGGGGGCCGCCACGGTGGTCGCCATGGTCTCGGGTGAGCCGCCCGGCATCTGCGCCTGGACCAGGATGACCGGGAAGTCGATCTGCGGCAGCGGCGCCACCGGCAGCTTCAGGAACGCGAACAGGCCGGCGAGCAGCACGCCGATCGTGAGCAGCGTGGTCGCGACCGGCCGGCGGATGAACGGCTCGGAGATGTTCACGGGAGCGCCTCGCCGCCCGCGACATCCGGCGCCCGCCGCCCGGCGATCCGGCGCTCCAGCCGGTCGAACGCCAGGTAGATCACCGGGGTCGTGAACAGGGTCAGCACCTGGCTGACGATCAGGCCGCCGGCGATGCAGATGCCGAGCGGCTGGCGCAACTCCGAGCCGACGCCGGTGCCGAGGATCAGCGGCACCGCGGCGAACAGGGCGGCCAGCGTGGTCATCAGGATCGGGCGGAAGCGCAGCAGGCAGGCCTGGAAGATCGCCTCCCGGGGATCGAGCCCGTCCTCGCGCTCGGCCTGGAGCGCGAAGTCGATCATCATGATCGCGTTCTTCTTCACGATGCCGATCAGCAGCACGATGCCGATCACCGCGATGATGTCGAGGGACAGGCCGAACAGCATCAGGCCGAGCAGCGCCCCGATGCCGGCGGACGGCAGGGTCGACAGGATCGTGATCGGGTGGATGAAGCTCTCGTAGAGCACGCCCAGCACGATGTAGACCGTGATGATCGCCGCGAGCACCAGGAACAGCTCGTTGCTGAGCGCCGACTGGAACGCGAAGACCGAGCCCTGCGGCACCACCCGGAACGAGGGCGGCAGGTCGATCGCGGCCTTGGCCTGCTCGATCGCCTCGACCGCCTGCCCGAGGGCCGCGCCGGGTGCGAGGTTGAACGACACCGTCGTGGCGGGGAACTGCCCGAGATGCGAGATCAGCAGGGGCGCCCGCCGCTCGCTGATCCGCGCCACCGCGGAGAGCGGCACCTGGCCGTTGGCCGCCGTCGAGGACGGCAGGTAGATCGTCTCGAGGCTGCGCAGGGTGGTGTGCAGGTTCGGGTCGGCCTCCAGGATCACCCGGTACTGGTTGGACTGGGTGAAGATCGTCGAGATGATCCGCTGGCCGAAGGCGTCGTAGAGGGCGTTGTCGATGGTCGCCGGGGTGATGCCGTAGCGGCCCGCCGTGGGCCGGTCGATGGTGACGTAGGCGGCCAGCCCCTGCGCCTGGTGGTCGCTCGCCACGTCGGCGACCACGGGGGATTTCGCCAGGGCCTCGGTGAAGCGCGGCACCCAGGTCTCGAAATCGTTGAGGTTCGGGGTCTCCAAGATGACTTGGTACTGGGTCGCCGAGACCGCGGTGTCGATAGTCAGGTCCTGGATCGGCTGCATGTACAGGCGCATGCCGGGCTCGGCCCGGGCCGCCGCATTGATCCGCCGGATGATCGCGCTGGCCGAGTCCGTCCGCTGGTCGCGCGGCTTGAGGTTGATCAGCATTCGGCCGGAATTGAGCGTGACGTTCTGGCCGTCGACCCCGATGAACGAGGACAGGCTGGCCACGTCCGGATCCTGCAGGATGATCGCGGCCATCCGCTGCTGGCGCTCGGCCATCGCCCCGTAGGAGACCGACTGGTCCGCCTGCGTGATGCCCTGGATCACGCCGGTATCCTGCACCGGGAAGAACCCCTTGGGGATGACCACGAACAGGTAGACGGTCAGGACCAGGGTCCCGAGGGCCACCAGCAGGGTCAGGCCCTGGTGGTTCAGGACCACGCGCAGGGCGCGGCCGTAGCCAGCGATCAGGCCGTCGATGGCGCGCCGGCCCGCGCGCGACACCACGCCCTCGCGGCGGCGGATCTGGGCCTCGGGCACGTGCTTGAGCAGGCGCGCGCAGAGCATCGGCACGAGGGTCAGCGAGACCACCGCAGAGATCACGATGGTGGCCGCCAGCGTGATGGCGAATTCGTGGAACAGGCGCCCGACCACGTCGCCCATGAACAGCAGCGGGATCAGCACCGCGATCAGCGAGACGGTGAGCGAGATGATGGTGAAGCCGATCTCGCGCGACCCCTTCAGGGACGCTTCGAGGGGCGAATCGCCGGCCTCCACGTGGCGGGCGATGTTCTCGATCACCACGATGGCGTCGTCGACCACGAAGCCGGTGGCGATGGTCAGCGCCATCAGGGACAGGTTGTCGAGGGAGAAGCCGTACAGGTCCATCACCGACAGGGCGCCGATCAGCGACAGGGGCACCGACAGGCTCGGGATCAGCGTCGCCGACAGGCTGCGCAGGAACAGGAAGATCACCAGCACGACCAGCGCGATCGCCAGCCCGAGCTCGAACTGCACGTCCTCCACCGAAGACCGGATCGTGGTGGTGCGGTCGGTGAGCGGCGCCACCGCCACCGCGGTCGGCAGGCTCGCCTGCATTTGGGGCAGCAGCGCCTTGATCTTGTCGACCGTGGCGATGACGTTGGCGCCCGGCTGGCGCTGGATGTTGAGGATCACCGCCGGCGTCCCGTCGGCCCAGGCGCCGAGCTTAGTGTTCTCCGGCCCCTCGACCACGTCGGCGACCTCCGAGAGCATCACCGGGGCGCCGTTGCGATAGGCGATGATCGCCGAATTGTAGGCCTTCGGGTCGCGGATCTGGTCGTTGGCGTTGATCGCGTAGGATTGCTTCGGGCCGTCGATCGAGCCCTTGGGGGTGTTGACGTTCAGGTTGGTGATGGTGGTGCGCAGGTCGTCGATGTTCAGCCCGTAGGCGGCGAGCGCCCGCGCATTGAACCGCACCCGGATCGCCGGGCGCTGGCCCCCCGAGATGCTGACCAGGCCGACGCCCGCCACCTGGCTGATCTTCTGGGCGAGCCGCGACTCGGCGAGATCGCGCACCTGGGTCAGCGGCAGGGTCTTCGAGGTCAGCGCGAGGGTCAGGACCGGCGCGTCGGCCGGGTTGACCTTGGCGTAGATCGGCGGGGCCGGCAGGTCCGAGGGCAGCAGGTTGCCGGCGGCGTTGATCGCCGCCTGGACCTGCTGCTCGGCCACGTCCAGCGCCAGGTCCAGGCTGAATTGCAGCGTGATGACCGAGGCGCCCGCCGAGGATTGCGAGGTCATCTGGTTGAGGTTGGCGAGCTGGCCGAATTGCCGCTCCAGCGGCGCCGTGACCGAGGAGGTCATCACCTCAGGGCTCGCGCCCGGATAGAAGGTCTGGATCTGGATCGTCGGGTAATCGACGGCCGGCAGCGCCGAGACCGGCAGGTTCAGGTACGACACGCCACCGACGATCAGGATCGCCAGCATCAGCAGCGTCGTCGCCACCGGCCGCAGGATGAACAGGCGGGACGGGTTCATGGCAGGCGCGCCGAAGCCGGGTTCACGGCTGCTGGCGGCGCCGGCGCCCGCCCTCCGGAGCGGCCGGGCGGGCGGTATCGGCCGTCCCGTCCGGTCCGGCGGCCGGCTTCCCGCCGGGCTTGTCGCCCGCGCCCGTGACCGCGCCGGCCGCGCCTGCGGCCTGCGCGCCGTCGGTGATCCGGACCTCGGCGCCGTCCTTGAGCCGGTCGGTGCCGTCGACGACGACCCGGTCGCCGGGCTTCAGGCCCGAGACCACGACGGTGTTGGTCCCGTCGGTCTCGCCGGTCTTGACCGGCCGGACCGTGACCTTGTTGTCCCCATCCATCAGGTAGACGTAGGTGCCGGGCGTGCCCTGCAGCAGGCTGGAATTCGACACCAGGGCGGCACCCCGCACCGTGTCGACCGTGAGCTTGGCGTTGACGAACTGGTTCGGGAACAGCTCCTCGTCGGCATTGTCGAACAGGGCCCGGAGCTTCACCGTGCCGGTGGTCGTGTCGATCTGGTTGTCGACCGTGTCGAGGCTGCCGACCGCGATCTGGTGGGCGTCGCCGCGGTCGTAGGCGCGCACGGCGAGCTTGGTGCCGGCCCGGACCTGGCGCATCACCCGGGCGACGTCGTCCTCCGGCAGGGTGAAGATCACCGAGATCGGATGGAGCTGGGTCACCACCACGATCGCGGTCGAGGCGGCCGAGACGTAATTGCCCTGGTCGACTTGGCGCAGGCCGACCCGCCCGTCCACCGGCGACGTGATGTGGGTGTAGGCGATGTTGAGCTTCTGCTGGTCGACCAGCGCCTGGTCGGCCGCCACTGTGCCCTCGTTCTGCTTGACCAGGGCGGCCTGCGTGTCGACGTTCTGCTTCGAGATCGAGTCCTGCCGGTTCAGCGTCTGGTAGCGCTGGAGGTCGAGCTTCGAGTTCTGAAGCAGCGCTTGGTCGCGGGCGAGCTGACCTTGGTACTGGGCGAGCAGCGCCTCGTAGGGGCGGGAATCGATCAGGGCGAGCTCGTCGCCGGCCTTGACGGTCTGGCCTTCGCGGAACTTCACGGCCATCAGGTAGCCGCTGATCTGCGACTTCACCGTCACGGTGGCGAGCGGTGTCACCGTGCCGAGGCCCTGGAGCACTACCGGCATGTCGCCGGTCGTCACGGTGGCGATGCCCACCGCCTGCGCCATGTCGCCGCCGCCGTGCCGTCCGCCGCGGCCGCCGGCCCTGTGGGCCGTGGCCGGCTCGGCGCCCTTGTCGGTGCGCGCCTCGTACCAGCGGTGCCCGATCGCCCCGGCCCCCGCCAGCAGGGCCAGGATCACGAGCCACCGGATCGGCCGGAAGCGCCGCGTGCGGACCTCGCGCGCCGGCGCCTCGCCCGGCTGGTAGGCACGCGCCGTGTCGGTGCGGATCGGTGAACTCTCGTTCATGCCTGACTAGAGCACATGCCGGACGCCTGCGCGACCGACGGTACCCTATCCCTCGCTGTGCACGCCCCCATGGCGCATGTCCCGGCCGCCTACGCTTCGGTGGCCCGGACGGTCGCATCGGCCTACGCGGCTATAGGGGCCGGACTGCGTCTAGCCGCTGCGGCATATTCCGTCGCCGGGCGAGTGTTGGATGCCCGGCCAATGCGCCGTCACTAGGGCGGCGAGGTTTCAGCCGTGTTGCTGGGTCCCGCCGCGGACGAATCCGGTGCCGCATAGGCGTTGAGCACGGCGCGGAAAGGCGGATCCACGGGCGTGACCGGCACGCCGAGGCGGAGGGCGAGGCCCAGGCCGGCGATCAGCACGGCGAGGAGGAGGCAGCGTGTCGTCCGCATGGTCGCTTCCGTCGGGCCTGAGACGCTACCAGAGCGACCGGCCTTCGGCATGCGAAAAGGGCCACCGATCCGGGGATCGGTGGCCCTTTGACGGGACCGGAGCGGCGTCTCGCTGACGGAGCGAGGGGGCAAAGCCCCGCCGGCAAGAGCGCCGCCCCAGCCGTGTGACAAACCTACGATACGACTGATGAATGTCAACATTCGTCAGTCCCGGCGTCCGGTGGTGGCGTCCGGGTCTGTGCGGCCGCGCACATTCCGCACGCCGCCGACCCCATGCTACATGCCGACAATGTCTCGCTCGTCTGCAGCGCCCGAAGCGGCGTCCCGCCCCGCATGAACCCGGTCTTCGCCGCCCTGCCGACCACGGTGTTCGAGACTATGTCGCGGCTCGCCCGGGCCCATGACGCGGTCAATCTCGGGCAGGGTTTTCCGGACGATCCGGGCCCCGCGGATGTGCGCGAGCGCGGCGCCCGGGCCCTGATCGACGGCTGGAACCAGTACCCGCCGATGATGGGTCTGCCGGCCCTGCGCGAGGCCGTGGCCGCGCATTACGCCCGGCACCAGGGCCTGACCCTCGATCCCGACACCGAGGTGATGGTGACCTCCGGCGCCACCGAGGCGCTGGCCGGCGCCCTGCTGGCGCTGATCGAGCCCGGCGACGAGGTCGTGCTGTTCGCCCCGATGTACGATGCCTACCTGCCCCTGGTGCAGCGGGCCGGCGGCGTGCCGCGGGTCGTGTCCCTGCAGCCACCCTTCTTCCGGCTCGACGAGGTGGCGCTCGCCGCCGCGTTCGGCCCGCGGACCAGGGCCGTGGTTCTGAACAACCCGCTCAACCCGAGCGCGACCCTGTTCGCGGCGGACGACCTGGCGCTGCTCGCCAGGTACTGCACGCGCTTCGACGTCACCGCGATCTGCGACGAGGTCTGGGAGCACGTGGTCTTCGACGGCGCCCGCCACCAGCCGCTGATGGCGCTGCCCGGGATGCGCGAGCGGACGGTCAAGATCGGCTCGGCGGGCAAGATTTTTTCCCTTACCGGCTGGAAGGTCGGGTTCGTGATGGCCGATGCCCGGCTGATGCGCGTGCTCGCCAAGGCGCACCAGTTCCTAACCTTCACCACGCCGCCCAACCTCCAGGATGCGGTGGCCTACGGCCTCGCCAAGCCGGATCCCTGGTTCGACGCCATGCGGGCGGGCTACGCCGCCTCCCGCGACCGGCTGGACGCGGGCCTGCGCGATCTCGGCTTCCGGGTCCTTCCGGCGCAGGCCACGTGGTTCCTCAACATCGACATAACGGGTCTCGGCTACGCCGACGACGTGGCCTTCTGCGAGGCTCTGGTCACCCGACACGGCGTCGCGGCGATCCCGGTCAGCGCCTTCTATCCGGACGGGTCGGTGCGCAGCCTCGTGCGCCTGTGCTTCGCCAAGGCCGACGCCACCCTGGACACCGCCCTGGAACGGATGCGCGGCCTCGCCGGGGGTGCGGCATGATGGTCGCAGGCCGCCGCCTTGCGAGGATCCGGCCGGGGGGCCACGTCGTTGAGGGTGATGGCTCTCCGACGGATCCCCGCGATGGATTTCACCCAGGCTTCCCGGCAGGCTCCCCGGACCGGTCCCTTCGTGGGCGCCGAGGCCTTTCCCGGCGGCAGGAATTCTGCCGGCGCGACGTCCACCCGGCTGCCGCCGTTCCTGTCGGCGAATCTCGACCGCGAGGCCAGCCTCGCCCGTCTGGAGACGCTGGCGCATGTCATGGACACCGCCTTCGTGATCCCGGGGATCAACCGGCGGGTCGGGTTCGACGCGCTGATCGGCCTCGTGCCGGTGATCGGCGATGTGGCCAGCATGGTAATCTCCTCGTTCATCGTCTACGAGGCCAAGCGCCTCGGAGCGCCCCGCTGGCTGGTCGCCCGGATGGGGCTGAACGTCGCCGTCGACGGCCTGCTCGGCGTGGTCCCCCTGGCGGGCGACCTGTTCGATGCCGCCTTCAAGGCCAATCGCCGCAACGTCCACCTGCTCCGGCGCTGGATGGAGCGGACCGGCGGCGTCCGCCCGAACGAGATCGAGGGCACCGCGATCCGCCTCGATACCTGATCGGTCTTCGGACGTCGCGGCCGGACGTGGCCCGTCCCGTTCGCCAAGGGCCGCGGCCATGAACGAGATCGCGTGTCCCGGCGAGAGCGAGGTCGTCCCGGCGCCGCTGCCCGGCGCCCAGCCGATCGTCCTGCGGCCCGATGAGGCCGTTCCCGCGCCGGCCCCGGTCTCGGGCGGGCGCGGCTGGCTGTCGCCGCTCAACCGACGCCGGCTCGACAATTTCCGGCGCAACCGCCTCGGCTACTGGTCGTTCCTGATCTTCGCCGCGCTGTTCGTCCTCAGCCTGTTCGCCGAATTCATCGCCAACGACCGTCCGATCGTCCTGTCCTACAAGGGCGAGTGGCTGGTCCCGGTTCTGGTCGACTACCCGGAGGAGAAGTTCGGCGGGTTCCTGGCGGTGACGGATTTCCGCTCGCCCGAGATCCGCAAGGAGATCGCCGAGCACGGCTGGGCGCTCTGGCCGCCGATCCGGTTCTCCTACGACACGATCAACGAGGACCTGCCGACGCCCTCGCCCTCGCCGCCGACCTGGATGCTCTCGGACGCCCAGTGCAAGCCGGTGGCGGAGAAGCTCGGCGGCGCGACCTGTGCCGACATTCCCTGGCACTGGCTCGGCACCGACAACACCACCCGGGACGTGCTGGCGCGGGTGATCTACGGCTTCCGCATCTCGGTTCTGTTCGGGCTGATCCTGGCCGCGGTCTCGTCCGCCATCGGGGTCGTGGCCGGGGCCGTACAGGGCTATTTCGGCGGCTGGGTCGATCTCGCCTTCCAGCGCTTCATCGAGGTCTGGGGCGGCATCCCGACCCTCTACCTGATCATCATCATCTCGGCCTTCATCGCCCCGGGCTTCTTCGTTCTGCTCGGGATCATGCTGCTGTTCTCGTGGGTGGCGCTGGTCAGCGTCGTGCGGGCCGAATTCCTGCGGGCCCGGAACTTCGAATACGTCCGGGCCGCGCGCGCGCTGGGCCTGTCGAACCTGCGGATCATGACGGTTCACCTGCTGCCCAACGCCATGGTGGCGACCCTGACCTTCCTGCCGTTCATCCTGAACGGCTCGATCACGACGCTGACCTCCCTGGACTTCCTAGGCTTCGGCCTGCCGCCGGGCTCGCCTTCGCTCGGGGAGCTGCTCGCCCAGGGCAAGGACAACCTGACCGCCCCGTGGCTCGGGCTGACCGGATTCCTGGTCATCGCGGTCATGCTCAGCCTCCTGGTCTTTGCCGGTGAAGCAGTGCGCGACGCGTTCGATCCGCGCAAATCCTTCGCCTGAGCCCGAATCAGCCGTCCCCGCGGTGCGGGAACACACAGGCGATTGACGGGTCAGCAAAAATATTTTGCGTCTTCATGGCAAGACCGGTGCAGGGCCGGGAAAGACCCGCCTAGACCGCGCACGGCCGCCGTTCACCTAGGGCGTAACTGTCTCTCCCGCCAGCGAAAACCCGGCCTCCGGCCTGCAGCAGCATTCGTCGCCCGCGTCAGGATAAAGCGCTGGGCAAGTGCGGTGAAAACGCTGCCAATGCAACTTCAACCTGTAGCCATGGCCGGTCGATGTAGACCTGAACTTTCACGCGATCACGGGGAATTGTATGGGTCACCTTGCTTTTTTCAGCCGGTGTTTTAATTCGCAATAAGAGGCTACCTCAACGAGCGTCCAACCCAGGGAAAGTGAGAATGTCCGAAGAAGCGCCGACATCCCAAGTGCACTATATCGAGCGGACCGTGGACGTCGTCGCGGCCTATGTCGCCAACAACTCCCTCCCCCCCACCGAATTGCCGTCGCTGATCGCGAGCATCCATGAGGCGCTGAATTCGATCGCCTCGGGGCCTTCTGCCGCAGCCGAAGACACTGTGGATCGGCCGACCCCGGCCCAGATCCGCAAGTCGATCCGGCCCGATGGCCTGATCAGCTTCATCGACGGCAAATCGTACAAGACGCTCAAGCGCCACCTGACCAAGCACGGCCTGGATCCGCAGAGCTACCGCGAGCGCTTTGGCCTGCCAGCCGATTACCCGACCACCTCGGCGAATTATTCGGCGCAGCGCTCGGCCCTGGCCAAGAGCCTCGGCCTCGGCCAGCCCGGCCGCGCCCAGCAGGGCGGCAAGGAACTGGACGTGGAGGCCGACGCGGAGCCGACGCCCGCTCCGGCTCGCCGCGGCCGCAAGACCGAATCCGCCCCCGCCACCAAGGGCCGCACAAGCCGCAAGTCGGTCGAGGCCGCCTGAGAGCTCTCGCAGGCCGTCCCCGGCACCGTCATGGGCCGGGGCACGATTTCGCGGTCTCGGATTGAGGCAATCGCGTCGCGGGTGACAGAGATTGCGGCGCGATTGCCGGGCGGATACAGGCTCTCGGCCGGAAACGGTCGAGAGCCGTCGTTTCGAACGGGCGCGATGCGGTCTTCAGGACCGAAACACCGCAACAACCACTGATTTAAACCTCCGATAAGACTCGCGGATTAAGTTCATCCCTGGCAGCGCCCGAGAATGTCGGGTCTGAAGCGCCGGGGGCAGAACTGGTGTCGGCAGCGACCACGTCGGAATGTGCTCTGGCGGAGCAGGAATCGCTGCGCCTTCACGCGCTGGGCCGGTTCCAGATCACGGGAACGGCCCCGGAGGAGCGCTTCGACGCGATCGCCCGGCTGGCCGCGCGCCTGTTCCGGACGCCGATCGCCTACGTCTCGCTGATCGACCAGCATTGGCAATGGCTCAAGGCGCAGACCGGCCTCGGTCCGGTCGGCCTCGATCGGGGGCCGACGCCCCGCAGCGCGTCGTTCTGCACCCACACGATCCGGTCGGACGATCTTCTGGTCATCCCGGATACGCAGCGCGACCCGCGCTTTATCGACAATCCTCGGGTCGTTGGGCTGCCCTTCGTCCGCTTCTACGCGGGCGCCCCCTTGATTACCGCCGACGGCTTCCGGCTCGGGGCCCTGTGCGTGGCCGACACGGCGCCGCGCGAGCTCTTCCCGGCCCATGACCGCCAGGCGCTGGCGGATCTCGCCGCGATGGTGGTCGAGCAGATGACCCTGCGGCGCAGCGAATTGGCGCGGCTGTCCATGATGGGCTTCGCCAACGCCACCGAGCTGGCGCTGCTGGCGCTCACCCGGGAGGGGCGGATCCGGTTCGCCAACCGGGCGGCCGCGTCCCTGTTCGGCTACGATCTCGACGAGATGCTGGGCGCGCCCTTCGAGCTGATCGTGCCCGAGCGGATGCGCGCGGCCCACAGGGCCGCCCTGGGGCGGATCTTTGAAGGCCATCTCGCGAAGGTCGTCGGCCGCACCCTCGAGGTGATGGTCCGGCGCAAGGACGGCTCGGAATGCCCGGTGGAGGTCTCCCTGTCCCTGTGGGACGACGAGCGCGAGCCGAATCTCGGCGCCGTCATCCAGGACATCTCCGCGCGGCGTCGGCGCGAGGCCGGTCTGCTTCAGCTCGCCCACCAGGATGCCCTGACCGGCCTCACGAATCGGCGTCGGTTCGAGGCCCTGCTGAACGACCTGTATCGCCGCGGTGAGGCCGCGACGGTGCTGCTGGTCGATCTCGACGGGTTCAAGGCGGTCAACGACAGCCTCGGCCACGCGGTCGGCGACGCGCTCCTGCAGGCGATCGCGGTCCGGATCCCGGCGGTGCTGCCGAGCCGTGCCGTGATGGCCCGCCTGGGCGGCGACGAGTTCGTCGTCCTGCTGCCTGGGACCGGCGATCCCCTGGCAGCACGCACCTGCGCCAGCGCGATCCTGGCCGCACTGGCGGATCCGGTCGTGGTCGAGGCCCATATCCTGCGGGTCGGCGCGAGCATCGGCTTCGCCCTGGCCCCCGATCACGGCCGGAACGGCGAGGAGCTGATCGGCAGCGCGGATTTCGCGCTCTACCGGGCCAAGCAGGAAGGCGGGGGCGGTGCGCGGATGTTCACGTCCGAGATGCGCCATGCCGCGGTGGCGCTGCGCAGCACCCAGGACGCGTTGCTGCGCGCGCTGCACGGCGACGAGCTGGTGCTGCACTACCAGCCGCAGATCTGCCTCGCGACCGGCCAGCTCGTCGGCGCCGAGGCCCTGATCCGCTGGCAGCACCCGGAGCGCGGCCTCCTCCTGCCCGGCGCGTTCCTTCCGGCGATCAAGATGAGCCCGCTGGCGCTCCCGGTCGGGGCCTGGGTGCTGGACGCCGCCTGCCGGCAGATCGCGGCCTGGCGGAACCAGGGGCTGCCGCCCTTCCGGGTCGGGGCGAACCTGTTCTCCGCCCAGTTCAAGGCGGGCAACCTCGTGCGCGAGGTCGCCGACGCGCTCGCCCGCCATCGCGTCGCGCCGGACTGGCTGGAGCTGGAGATCACCGAGCGGGTCGTCCTGCAGAGCGACGACCGCACCCTCGGGACGATCCGGGACCTGCGCGCCCTCGGGGTGCGGATCGCCTTCGACGATTTCGGGACAGGCTACGCCTCGCTGAGCAGCCTCAAGCGCTTCCCGCTGACGACCCTGAAGATCGACCGGACCTTCGTGAGCGACCTGCTCACCCAGGCCAACGACGCGGCGATCACCCGCGCCATCATCCGGATGAGCAACGACCTCGGCCTCGAAACCGTGGCCGAGGGCATCGAGACCGAGGGCCAGGAGGTCGTCCTGCGGGCGCTGGGCTGCAAGGTCGGCCAGGGCTTCCACTACGGGCGGGCGATGCCGGCCGCCGGCCTGACGGGTCTCCTGGCAGGCCGCCAGGGGGATGCGTGGCTGAGCGTCCCGACCCTGCGCGCGGCCGAATGAGGGCCGGGATCGCCCGCGGCGGCATACAACGCACACGAAAATCAATTGTCGAATCGTCCGCCAATCCACACGATCGGAACAACAACTCATTAACGGGGCCACTATAGCGCTGTTATCGAGCGTTGTTCGGGCGTGTTCAGGTGGGTTCGAAATCTATCATGCCGTTCGTCGCGTGGGCGGGCCGGCGCATGGGCGGGCGGCACGCGCTCGATCTGCGGGCCTGGGCGGCCCTCGGCCTCGCTCTGGTCATCACCGGCTCGGCCGCCCTGTTCATCGTCCACCTGGAAACCCGTGCGGTCGAGGACAACGAGCGCAGCCTCGGCGGCCTCGCCACGATCCTGGCCGACCAGGCGGACCGGGCCCTGCAGGCGATCGAGCTCGTCCAGGATGCCGTCCTGGCCGAGTTCCGGACCGCGGGGATCCGCAGCGCCGACCAATATGCCGAGGTGGCCTCCCGGCCGGCCATGCACGCGGCCCTGCGGACCTGGATCGCGGCGCTGCCGCAGGCCAACGCCATCACGCTGGTCGACGCGAGCGGACAGCTGCTCAATTTCAGCCGCTACTGGCCGATCCCGACGGTCAACATCGCCGACCGGGACTACTTCAAGGCGCTCTCCTCCGAGCCGAGCCTGCAGCGCTACGTCGGCCGTCCGGTCTCCAACCGGGGCGACGGCGCCATGACGATCTACATCGCCCGGAAGGTCGCGGCCCCGGACGGCACCTTCCTTGGCCTGGTCCTGGGCGCGGTCGAGCTCGGCTATTTCGAGGGCCTGTACGATCGGATCTCGCCGGCGGACGACGCCGTCGTGTCGCTGTTTCGCAACGACGGCATGCTGCTGGTCCGGCACCCGCACCGCCCGGGGACGATCGGCCGGATCTTTTCCCAGGCCGGCGCGGCCCTGATCTCCGCAAGCCCCGCCCTCGGCGGCGTCACGCGCACCGTCAGCCCGATCGACGGCCAGGACCGGCTCGTGGCCGCCCGCGCCCTGAAGACCTACCCGCTGATCCTCAGCGTCAGCCGCACCGCCGAGGCCTGCCTGGCGGCCGTGCGCCAACAGGCGGTCATCGTGGGCGCCGCGACGCTCCTGCTCGATCTCGGCCTGCTCGGGCTGGTCCTTCTCGGCCGCCGGCGGGCCCGTGCGCAGGCGCAGCTCGCCCAGTCCGAGGCGGCCCGGGCGGCGGCCGAGGCGCGCGAGCGCGGCGAGCGGGCTCTGCGCGTCCAGGATGCCCGGTTCGGCATCGCCCTCGACAACATGGTCCAGGGCCTGTGCCTGTTCGACCGGGACGCCTCCCTCATCGTCATGAACGCGCGCTTCGCGCAGATGTACGCGGCGCCCGAGGCCCTGCGCCGGCCCGGGACCGCGCTGCCCGCCCTCCTCGCCCATCTGGAAGACCCCGAGCGCGGCCTCGGCCCGGCAGCCGCCGCGGCCCTGGTGGCGGCCTGCGAGCACACCGCCGCGCAAGGCCATCCGGTCTCGCTGACCTGCGATTTCGCCGACGGCCGGGCGGTCAACGTGGTCCACGCGCCGATCCCCGGTGGCGGCTGGCTCTGCACCCACGAGGACGTCACCGAGCGCCGCCGCAGCGAGGCCCGGGTCGCCCATATGGCCCGGCACGACGCGCTCACGGGCCTGCCGAACCGCCTCGTCCTGAAGGAGCGCATGGATGCCGCGCTCGCCCGCTGCGAACCCCGCGCCCCGGCCACGGTGCTGTGCCTCGATCTCGACGGGTTCAAGACCGTCAACGACACCCACGGGCATCCGGTCGGCGACGCGCTGCTCTGCGCTGTGGCGGCCCGGTTCGCCGCGACGGTGGCGGCCGACGACCTCGTGGCCCGGCTCGGCGGCGACGAGTTCGCCATCGTCCTCGGCATGGCCGCCCTGCCGGCGGATGCGGCGCGCCTGGCCCGGAGCCTCGTGGCGGCGCTCGAGGCCCCCATCACGGTGAACGGTCACACGCTCGCGATCGGCACCAGCATCGGCATCGCGAGCGCCGACGACGCCTCCAGCACCGCCGCCACGCTCCTGCGGCAGGGCGACATCGCCCTGTACCAGGCCAAGGCCGCCGGGCGCGGCACCTGGCGCTTCTTCGATCCGGCCATGGATGTCGAGATCCAGCGCCGCCGCCAGCTCGGCACCGACCTGCGCCGCGCTTTGGCCGAAGGCCGGTTCGTGCTGCACTTCCAGCCGATCGTCGGGGCCCACAGCCAGGCCCTGCACGGCTTCGAGGCTCTGCCGCGCTGGCATCACCCTGAGCACGGCGATGTCGGCCTGGCGGAGTTCATCCCGCTGGCCGAGGAGGTCGGGCTGATCAAGCCGCTGGGCGCCTGGATGCTCGCCACCGCCTGCCGGGCCGCCGCCGCCTGGCCGGACTCGGTGAGGGTCGCGGTCAACCTGTCGCCCCTGCACTTCGCCGGCGAGGGCCTCGACGCGGATGTGCGGGCGGCGCTCGCCGAGAGCGGCCTGCGCCCGGAACGCCTCGAGCTCGAGATCACGGAATCGGTCCTGTCGCAGGACAACGCCGCGAACCTGTCGGTCCTGCGGGCGCTGCGCGCCGCGGGCGTGCGGATCGCCATGGACGCGTTCGGAACCGGGTATTCGAGCCTCGGCACCCTGCACCGGTTCCCGTTCGACCGGCTCAAGATCGACCCGGGCTTCGTGCGCGGGCTGGCGCGCGACGGCGGCAGCGTCGAGATCCTGCGGGCCATGGTCTGGCTCGGGCGGGCCCTGAAGATCGACGTCCTGGCCGAGGGGGTCGAGACCCCCGAGCAGGCCCGGATCCTGCGCGAGGAAGGCTGCCAGGAGCTGCAGGGCAACCTGTTCGGCCGCCCCGCGCCGGTGGCCGACCTCGCCGCGATCCTTGCCCTCACCTCGGGAAGCCTGCGGGCGCCGGAAGTCGGGCTGAGGCGCGACGGTGTGGCGGCCTGACAAAGAGTCGGAGCTTCATCAGGGCTCTGCCCTGAACCCCGCCAAAGGGCTGAGCCCTTTGGGATCCCCGAATTCAGGCTGCCCTGGATTCCAGCCGTCCCTCCAGCGGAAAAACCTTGGCGGGATTGAGCATCCAGTCGGGATCGAACACCGCCTTCACCCGCATCTGCTGCTCCAGGTCGGCCTGGCTGTACTGGAAGCGCATCAGCTCGCGCTTCTCGATGCCGACGCCGTGCTCGCCGGTCAGGCAGCCGCCCACCTCGACGCAGAGCTTGAGGATCTCGTCGCCGGCGGCCTCGGCCTTCTGCAACTCGCCCGGCTTGTTGATGTCGAACAGGATCAGCGGGTGCAGGTTGCCATCGCCGGCATGGAACACGTTGGCCACCCGCAGGCCGTGCCCGGCGCAGATCGCCCCGATCCGCTCCAGCACCGGCCCGAGCTGGCCGGTCGGGATCGTGCCGTCCATGCAGATGTAGTCGGAGATCCGGCCCGTGGCCCCGAAGGCCGACTTGCGGCCCTTCCAGATCGCGGCCGACTCCGCCTCCGAGCGGGAGACCCGCACGCTGGTCGGTCGAAAATCCTTGGCGATCGCCTCGATGCGCGCCAGCATCGCGTCGCACTCGGCATCCGAGCCCTCGACCTCGATGATCAGCATCGCCTCGGCGTCGCGCGGGTAGCCGGCTTTCGCGAAATCCTCGGTGATCAGGATCGCCTCGCGGTCCATGTACTCGATCGCGACCGGGATGATGCCGGCCGCGATGATCGCGGCGACGCAATCGCCCGCATCCTCGACCTTCGAGAAGCCGACCAGCACCGGCCGCGCCCCTTCCGCGGCGCGCAGGATCCGCACCGTGGCCTCGGTGACGATGCCGAGCTGGCCTTCCGACCCGCAGATCAGGCCGAGGAGATCGTAGCCCGGGCTGTCGAGATGCTGGCCGCCGACCTCGACCACGGTGCCGTCGTTGAGCACCAGGGTGACGCCCAGCAGGTTGTTGGTGGTCACACCGTATTTCAGGCAATGCGCGCCGCCGGAATTCATCGCGATGTTGCCCGCGATGGTGCAGGCGAGCTGGCTCGACGGGTCGGGGGCGTAGAAGAAGCCCTCATGGGCGACCGCGCCCGAGATCGCCAGGTTGGTGAGCCCGCTCTGCACCCGGGCGGTGCGGTTCTCGAAGTCGAGGTCGAGCACCTGGGTCATCTTGCCGACCCCCAGGATGATGGCGTCGCCCTGCGCGATCGCCCCGCCGGCGAGCGAGGTGCCGGCGCCCCGCGGCACCACCCGCACGCCCTGGGCGTGGCAATAGGCCATGACGGCCGCCACCTCCTGGGTGGTCGAGGGCAGGACCACGGCCAGGGGCATCTGCCGGTAGGCGGTGAGCCCGTCGGTCTCGAAGGCCCGGCGCTCGTCCTCGCTGGTCACCAGCGCCTCCGGGGCGACCAGGGGTGCGAGGCCCGCCAGGATCGCCTCCCGCCGGGCGAGGATCTTGGGGTCGGGCTCGGGGAAGCGGATGGTCATGGGGCTCGGGCCCTTCTTTGAAGCGTCCTCCCGAACGGCGCGGGCCGGCTTTCGGGAGGATGCCTGTTCCTGGCGTGCCGGGAGCATGGACCCGCCGGGGCCTGCCTTCAACCGCCGGGCGGACAGAGAGGGGCGGCATGTCGTCCCGGCGTCACATTTCAACCATGACGGCTCCCTAGCGTCGCGAGCCTCGCTTCGCATCGCCCCCCTTGCAGCCCCTTGGGCGCCGGATCCGCCCGACGGGTCCAGAACGGAACCGATGAACGCTCCCGCCTCCAGCGCCCTGCGCGACGATCTCTACGATTCGGCGTCCACGAACCTCGCCAGCACCCGCGATGTCGGGATCCGCAGCCTGCAGCTGGGCATCGCCGCCCTGCAGGAGACCAGCGCGGCGTTCCAGGGCCGGCTCGGCGTGGCCTTCGAGGAGGCGGTCCAGACCATCCTGCAGAGCAAGGGCCGGGTGATCGTCAGCGGCATCGGCAAGAGCGGGCATATCGGCCGCAAGATCGCCGCGACGCTCGCCTCCACGGGCACCCATGCGTTCTTCGTCCACCCCACCGAGGCGAGCCACGGCGATCTCGGCATGATCGCCCGCGACGACGTGATCGTCGCCCTGTCCTGGTCCGGGGAGACCGCGGAGCTGTCCGACCTCGTCGGCTTCAGCCGCCGCTTCTCGATTCCCCTGGTCGCCATCACCCGCAACGGCGCCAGCACGCTGGGCAAGGCCGCCGACGTGCTGCTGGAACTGCCCCGGGTCCGCGAGGCCTGCCCGCACGACCTGGCGCCGACCTCCTCCAGCCTCATCCAGCTGGCGCTGGGCGACGCCCTGGCGGTGGCGCTGCTGGAGCGGCGCGGCTTCACCTCGGCGCGCTTCCACACGCTCCATCCGGGCGGGACGCTCGCGGCCCGGCTCAAGACCGTGCAGCAGGTGATGCACGGGCCGCAGGACATGCCGCTGGTCCACGAGACCGCGCTGATGTCCGAGGTGCTGATCGAGATCGCGGCGCGCCGCTACGGCTGCGTCGGCGTCACCGACGGCGCCGGCCGCCTCGTCGGCATCGTCACGGACGGCGACCTGCGCCGCCACATGGGCCCCGAGATCCTCGATACCCCGGTCTCGGCGATCATGACCCGCGACCCGATCACCGTGGAGCCGCACAAGCTCGCCCAGGCCGCCCTCGAACTGATGAACCGCCGGCTGATCACCGCAGTCTTCGCGGTTACGGATGGCCGGCCGGTGGGCATCGTCCACGTTCACGATCTGCTGCGCGCCGGCATCGCCTGAGCGGTCGGTATCCGGCCGGCTGCGTGCCGAGACGCCTCTACAGCCGTGCCAGCAGCTCGGCCTTCTTGTCCGAAAACTCCCGCTCGGTGAGGATGCCGCGGGCGTGCAGCTCCGCCAGCCGCTCGATCGTCGCTAGCACGTCACCCGAGGATGATGCCTCCGGCGCGGCCGGCTGAGGCGGTGCGGCCGGCGGTGCTGCCGGGTCGACCTGCCTTGGGGCGGCCGTCTCCGCCTCGATGCGGCGCAGGCGGTCGAGGGCGACGACGCCCCGCGGGCCCGTGAGGTCGAGGCTGCCGTTCGCCTGCGAGACCCCCGAGATGTGGTGCTCGCCGGTATCGTAGAGGGCGATGCCGGCCCCCGAATCGATCGCGAGCCGCCGCGTCTCGGGAAAATAGGCGTAGCGCATTCCATCCTGCGCGCCGGTGCTCGCGGGGTGCCCGAGGCCGGCCGGCCACCAATCGCCGCCCCCGCGCCGCGATTCGGGCGCGGCGTCCGAGAACCCGCCCGCCGGCAGGGCCGCGGCGAGTTCGGTGCAGAGGGCGTCGACCCGCGCCTTCAGGCCGTCGTCGAACATCCGGCCCACCATCACCATGCCACCGGAGAACCACTGCCCCATCCCGCCGAGATCGGGATGGTTGAACTGCGCCATCGTGCCGTGCCCGCGCTCCAGGGCCTGGACGAGATGGCGGACCGCATCGAGGCTGACCCCGTGGCGCTCGGCGATGCTGCGCAGGCCCGAGGCGTGGTCAAACCCGCCCTCGTCCAGGAACGGCGCGGGGGCGGCCGTGCCGCCGGGCGGGGCCGAGGGTTTCGGGTCCATGGGCGAACTCCGATCGGCGCGGGGCGGGGGATGCGTCAGCCCCGCCGCGCGATGGCAATATCGACCAAGTCCCGGTCGCACCCCCGGTTCCGGACCGCGTCAGCGGTCGGATTGCGGGAACGGGCCGGCGATGACGAAATCGGTGATCGGCCGGCGGCCGTTCGGGGCCTCGCGAGGCCGCTGCTCCTCGGTGAGCTCGGCATCCGGGACCTTGCGGCCCACCGCGAAGGCGGCCTCGACCCGGTGGTTCTCCGGCAGGCGCAGCACCTCGGGCGCGCGGACATGGTCGAACCCGGTCATGCCATGGGCGTGCCAGCCCTGGTGGATCGCCTGGAGCTGGAAGGCCAGCGAGGCGGTGCCGGTGTCGAAGGAGTGGCTGTAGGACGGCTTCAGCTCGTCGCCGACCTTCATGAGGCCGTTCGAGACCAGGAACAGGATCGCGCCGGTGCCCGAGACCCATTTCTGGTTGCCGGGCACCAGCAGGCCGAAGAACGTGTCCCAGTTCGCGTCGCCCCGCAGGGCGTAGAGGAAGCGCCAGGGCTGCGAATTGTACGCCGAGGGCGACCAGCGCGCTGCCTCGATCATCCGGAGCAGCTCGGATTCGGGCAGCGCCTCGCCCGTGAAGGCCCGGGGCGAGTGCCGCGCCACGAAGATCGGATCGATGGCGTGGTCGGGCTGGCGGGGCGGGGGCAGGCTCAAGGGATTCGTCTCCGGAGGGCATGGGCGCCCGGGCAAGGTCCAGCTTGCCCGAAAGGGTTGGCCGGAGGCAAACCCGGATTGGAACCCGGGCCGCGGAGGCCCGCGGAAGGCTCAAGCCTGTTTCGCGTTGGCTTTATCGTCCGGCCTTCTTGGCCTGCTGGGTTTCCATGTAGCGCCGCAGCACGGCGTTCATGCGGGTCTGATAACCCCTGCCGCCCTGCTTGAAGAACGCCACTACATCCCGGTCGAACGTCGCGTGGACCGCGGTCTTGCCTATGGGGACGTAGACGGTCGCCTGCGCCCACGCGTCGTCACTGACAGTCGCCGGGTTGTCTATGTCCTCAGCGGCCATCCGCTCGATCTCATCCTCGGACAGGGCACGCAGGGCCGCCCAATCGGTCTGGCCCTGTGGGGGCTTAGCTGCTTTCCCTGGCATGGTAGGCCCTCCTTTCTTTCCGGTTGGCGAGGCGGGCGGACGCGATCCGCTGTTTGCCCCCGCGCGGCGTGAAGGTGATGTTGAAGATGATTCCGTGCACCTCAACGATCATATTGAAGCGCTGTTCGCCGTAATCCTGCCGCTGATCCTCTTTGACCAGGGCAAATCGCCCATCGAAGGCCGCTGCCAGATCGGCGAAGTCGATCTTACGGCGGGAGATCGTGAGCGCATTCTTCTCATCATCCCACTCGGTCAGCTCATTCTCACCGATATCGTAATGTACATAATTATGAGCATCATCACAAAGGACAGCTTCCCTATCGCTGGTGTCTCCGTTTGAAGGACCCGTCGTAGATGGGATCGGATCTACGTTTGCGAATCGTTGGCTACAGCCGGCGGGCTCGCCGCTCGGACCCGAGGCGAGCCGATGATCCCCGGCTCCCTCGTGCTCAAGCTGCAGCGATCGGCTCAGACCGAAAGCAGGACGCCGTCAGCAGAATGACCGGCGCGGAACTCCCCGGGCTCGCGCCGCGCCGACTTCACGCCACGCTGCGCTCGATCTCCTCCTCGTCGCAGATCACGCCGGCATTGCCCTCGAACTCGGCCGCGAGGTCCACGGGGGCGTGGGTCGGGGCAGCGGCGGCGCGGTCGCGCGCGAAGGTCGAGAGGAACAGCCGCATGACGTGGCGCACGCCCGCGTCGTTAATGGTCCGCTGGTCCTCGTTGTAGTAGCGCCCGGCATTCACGTTGCTCGTGACGATGTCGTAGGCCGGGAAGTACACCGCCCGCGGATCGCCCCGGCCGACCACCTCGCCGGCAGCCACACGCAGCACCGACTTGGAGTAGCTGTTCGACTCCATCACGTGCCGGTCCATGTAGGTGGCGATCATCGGCACCGGCGAAACCGTGAAGATCACCCGCGCCTTCGGGTTCACGCTCCAGAGCCGGTCCAGGAAACCGTTGAGGTCGCCCAGGACCTCGGCCGCGCCGGCATTGACGCACTCGTAGAGCTCCGGATCGAAGGTGCCGCCCGCGACCCCGGGGGCGAGGGGCAGCGCCGCGCCGTCGGCCCGCCAGCGCCAGCCCTCGGTGAGGCCGAGCGTCAGCACGAACACGTCGAGGGTCTCGAACAGCCGGCGCACCTCGGCCAGATGCGCGTCGCGGGCTGCGACCACCTCGGCCTCGCTGGCAAAGCCCGCCGGCTCGACGGTGGGGCGGAACGGGTCGACGTAGCGGCCGTCGTCGCGCAGCCACGCCTTCAGCTCCGGCTCGAACCGTCCGTAGGCCCGGTCGAACAGCTGCACGAACTGGCGCGTGTAGTAGAGATTGCCGTACCGGGCCGAGAAGGTGCCGAACTGGCGGGCATTGGCCTCCTCGGCGCTCATGCCGGGAGGCGGCGGCTCGGTCAGGTAGTAGTTGAAGCCGGCGCCGCGCACCGCCTCGGCCACCCGCTGCGCGAAGCAGGAGCCGCCGGTGGCGACCTTGTCGGTCGGCCCGATCGCGAACGTGGCCTTCGGATGCGGATTGACCGCGAAGGGCGGCACGTTGGTCACGACCTTGCGCCAGAATCGCTCGGCCGGTAGACCCGTGTACGGATTCAACGCCATCTTCGAACCCTCTTCTTCACGACGGCGAGCGCCCTCGGGGATGCTGAGCCGTCCGCTGACACCGGCACGCGACGTGGCCCTGAACGATCTGCCCCGGCGCGCCCGCAGCGCGTTTTCCCTGTCGACCCCCAGTTGGGCGCCTACCTGGGCGACACCATGGCGAAACCGCGCGCGCGCCGCCACGACGCGCGACGGACCGGCCATCGCGGTGCTGGGCAATTGCCAGGCCCGGGGGATCGCCCAGGCGATGCGCCTGCTCGCGCCGAAGAGCCCCGTGCGCTACCTGCCCATGGGCTCGCTCAAGCGCGACCACGGCCATGTCGACGGCCTGATCCGGACCTTGCGCTCCCACGACCACGTCTTCTCGCAGGCCTTCCCGGCCGGCCTGATCCCGGGAGGCGATATCGCGACCCTGCGGGCGGCCGACCCGCGGCTCAAGCTGTTCCCGTCGATCGTGTTCTCGGCCTTCCATCCCGACATGGTCTATGTCGGCCAGGCCTCGGACCTCGCCGCGCTCAAGCTCGCGCCCTCGCCGATGGGGCAGTATCACTCGGCGATCGTCCTCTGCGCCCACCGGCTCGGCCTCGATGCCGGGCGGACCGCCGCCCTGTTCCGCGAGGACGTGTTCCGGCGGCTCGGCTATCTCGACCATTGGGATCCGGCCGTCCACGAGCTGGTCGCGTCCGCGTCCGCCCTGGGCTTCGGCCTGGACCGGGAGGTGACCCGCTGGGCGCGGCGGGGCGCCTTCATGCACGTGATGAACCACCCCAAGGCCTTCGTCATCGGCGACATCGCCCGGCGGCTGCTGCTGGAGAGCGGGATTCGACCCGAGCCCGTGGAGGTCGAGGATTATCTCGGCGACGAACTGGCCCAGGACGTGGTCTGGCCGCTCTACCCGCCGATCGCCGAGCATTTCGGGCTGACCGGCTCGTTCCTGTTCAAGATGAAGCCCCGGGGCGACGATTTTCCGAAGCTCTACGACCTGCCGGGCTTCATCGCGGCGAGCTTCGCGATCTACGACGCGATGCCGGCCGGCGACCTCGCCTGCCAGCGGGTGGATGCGTGGCTCGCCGCGCCCGAGATCGTCGCCCTGTTCCGGGCCGGATAGGCGAGACCTGCTCAGACTGCCGCACACAGGGGCGCGTCGCTCAGGCCCTCGACCATCATCCGCACCAGGCCGTTGACCGCCTGCACCTGGAACGGCTTGCGCAGGAACAAGCTGCCCGGGACGCCCCGTCCGCCGCTCGAATCCGTCGAGGTGTAGACCACCGGCCGGTCGGCATGGATCGCCCGGAAGGCGTGGGCCACGGTCCAGCCGTCGATCAGCCCGGGCAGGTGGATATCGGTGAACAACCAGTCGATCTCGGCGCCCCGCGCCCGCAGCAGCGTCAGCGCCGCCTCGCCCGTGGAGGCCTCGATCACCCGAATGCCCTGCGTCTCGCACAGGCTCGCGATGATCTCGAGGAGCAGGTAGCTATCCTCGACGATGAGGACGCACTGGGCGGGGCGCATGCTTTGAGGGTCCGGGGATCGATGGGGCGAATCAAGAACCCATAGGGTTGAGGATCTCTTAAAGTGGCCGCGAAAGCGGTATCGGGCCCTGTTGCACCGCGGCAACCGGCCGAGCGGAAATGGCCCCGCTTGTTCCATCGCCCCGGCCCTGCCGCAATCCGGGCGCGTCAGCATCCGCCAGCGTGCGGCAGCGCACGCCGCCGACCGGCCGGGACTCGCAGGACGCTCCTCGGCGCCGGTCGGAACCGTCGCTTAACCATCCGCGCCTATCACCGGCGCTCAGGACTACGCGGACCCGCCTCGAAGACCAGCAGCCGGCCTTCGGCACCGCTCGAGGAGTTGAACGATCATGCCCCAGCGTTTCCGCGCACTCGCCCTCGGCCTCGCTGTCTGCGCCGCTCTCGGGCTCGGCGCCTGCAGCAACGACAAGGATCTCGCCGACGCCTCCGCCTTCGGGGCCGGCGCCGCGACCCCGGGCAGCGCGCAGGACTTCGTCGTCAATATCGGCGACCGGGTCTTCTTCGAATCGGATTCCACCGACCTGACGCCCACCGCCACCGCCACCCTGGACAAGCAGGCGGCCTGGCTGCAGCGCTACCCGCGCTACACTTTCATCATCGAGGGCCACGCCGACGAGCGCGGCACCCGCGAGTACAACTTCTCCCTGGGCGCACGCCGGGCCCAGGCGGTCAACGACTACCTGGCCACGCGGGGCATCGGGGCGAACCGGATGCGCACGGTCTCCTACGGAAAGGAGCGGCCGGTGGCGGTGTGCAACGACATCTCGTGCTGGTCGCAGAACCGCCGCGCGGTGATCGTGCTCGACCGCGGCGCCGGCGCGTAAGTCTTCACGGATTCGCCGCTAAGCTACGTCCGCCTGCCGGTTCCTTCGAAGAACCGGCAGGCATTGCCGCAAAGAATTCGCCGGCCGCGGCGCCGACCCGGCTGCGCCGCAGTTTTGCCGCGGAACGGCGCATCTGATAGGGCCTCGCGCTTCCATCGGACCGCAGCCCATCATGCCCGCCCGCCTTCGCACTCGCCTCGCGCTCACGACGATCCTCGGGGCCCTGCTCCTCGGCCATCCGGCCGCCGCGCAGGACGCCTCGGAACTGGTGGTGCGCCTGGGGCGCATCGAGAACCAGTCCCGGATCATGGCCGGGCAGATCGAGACCCTCCAGTATGAGAACCGTCAGCTGAAAGAGCAGCTGCGCAAGTTCCAGGAGGATGTCGAGTTTCGCCTGAACGAGGGCAAGGGCGGCGGCAGATCCAGCCCATCGGCGGCCCCTTCGGCGGCGCCGGCTCCGGCCGGCGCGGTCAATGGCGGCAATCCGGGTGCCGGGCGCCCGGGGAAGCGCGGCGACGCGTTCGACCCGTCCCACGCCCCCGGCGCCCCCGGGGCGCCGGGGGCGTGGGACG
>QGQJ01000673.1:0-14074 GCA_003206725.1 Blastomyces emzantsi
GGTTTGGGGTAGTCGGCCTCAGGTGGGTCATTCTTTCTCTTACGATTCACGGATGACAGATATTGTATAGTTAAAGAGAGCCTAATAACGGTCCACTGGACTCAAAAGATCTTCTGAATCCATCGCTGGTCATCTAAAAATATGTTGTTGAATGGTGCCAAAAACACAATAAACTTGCAAATTGAGCTGCAAATTGGAGGCTGGGATTTTTGTTAGTTGCGCTGGTGGGAGACCAAATGAGAGGTGCGCAAGGATCGCCTGATGGTGTCTTAACTTCATTTAAGCCGTGGTCGTTAGTAATTTGGTATGCAAGCATGGTGTTTCTTTTATTCCTTTCTTCTTGTATTGTGTCAAGGTTCCTGACCCCAATGAGGCGAGCGTTCAGGCGGCTAGCTCGATTATCCCGGCAACATGAGAGGCGTTAGGCACGTGCTCAAGTTGAATTGGATGACATAGTCGTCATGTTTGTTTTGTTTGCATGTTTTCCTTCCCCTCTATCACCCCTCCGAGTCAACTCCCTTTAGATATATATATCTGTCGAGGCGTCAATTGATTTATATGAACTGTTGATGTTATTAACAAAATAAATCTTTGCTACCATAATATTTGTCGTTACCATCCTGTATAGAATCCCTATATAAGATTCCAGCATTTAGACCACCCCATCCCAGCCAAACCAACATTCAGCTGCCAAATACCCCTCACTTCCTCTCAAGATGCCTGTAGGCATTAACCAACCCTCAAACCAGATTAGATTCACGAATGTTTCTATCGTCCGGTTGAGAAAAGGTTAGTAAAGTCCCTCATTTTACTTTTCCTCGTTACGTCGGCCATCTTTCACGAGCATAAATCTAACCACAACCATCTCCAGGCAAGAAACGATTCGAGCTAGCTTGCTACAAAAACAAGCTCCTTGAATATCGCTCAGGCACTGAAACAGATCTGGATAACGTCCTTCAGATCCCCACAGTCTTTCTCTCAGTCTCTAAAGCCCAGACTGCCCCCGCTGCAGAGTTAACCAAGGCGTTCGGCTCCAAGGCGTCCAGCGATGAGATAATCCAGGAAATTCTGCGGAAGGGTGAGGTGCAGGTTGGCGAGCGTGAGCGGAGAGATATCCTCGATCGTATTGAGAAGGAGGTAATAGAGATCGTCAGTGCGAGGTTGGTTGATCCTGTGTCGAAGCGGGTTTATACCACCGGTATGATTTCGAAGGCGCTGGATCAGCTGAGTGCTGCGAGCGGGCAGCAGGGTGGTACTGCTGCTCCTAACAAGGGTAAAGCCACTGAGACTGCGGATATGCCTGATGCTGCTGCTGGGGAACCCGACACTGCTGAAGAGGATGATAAAACACCCAAAAAGCCGATGTGGACCGGCGTAGTGACGAAGAAATCTGCCAAGACTCAGGCCCTCGATGCCATGAGAGCGCTGATTGCCTGGCAGCCCATCCCCGTCATGCGGGCCCGGATGCGCCTGCGGATCACATGTCCCACATCGATCCTTAAACAAGCTGTCAAATCTGCTCCTGGCTCTGGTGGTGGTGGTGGTGGTGGGAACCACGGATCATCCCCTACGAAAGGTGGGAAGAAGGGTAAAAAAGGCCACGCGCGTTCCGGTTCAAATGCTTATGTTGAAGATGATGATGATGACCAGGTGCATGAGACCGCCGTACCAAAGGCGTCTGGCACAGTCAAAGATCGTATCCTAAGCTATTTCGAGCAGGTGGAGGTACAAGACGTGCTAAATGCGGATGAATGGGAGGTGATTGGGTTTGCAGAACCGGGGGCCTTCAAGGGTTTGAGTGAGTTCGTGGGAGGAGAGACGAAAGGGAAGGGAAGGGTGGAGGTTTTGGACATGGCGGTTACGCACGAGGAGTGAAGGGCAAGTGAGAGAGATTGATGTGTGGTTTTTGTTTTTTGTTTTGTTTTGTTGTTATGTTCGTTTTTGTTTTTTGCATTACTTTGTTATACGCTGTTTATTTTCGCCGGTATTTGATATCCAGATGAAACTATGGATTGTCATAACTTTTTATATACCTCTGGGCTTTTGCTTTCTCGGAATGTTGTTATTTATGAATTTCATACTAGTTGAGAATAATGATCTTTCTCAATGGATTACTCCAACTCTAAATTTATTTTTCTTGTGCCAGAGCATACGCGAATTTCCAAGTTTATATAGTATGAGTTCATGCAAGTTTCGCCCGTGTCACGGCCGATCAGCCAAGCCTGAGAGACAACAAAGCCCTTAGATGAAATATTTCGCGAATGGCAATTAAAGAGCGCCGAATAAACTGAAACTCAGGTTAGACAAACCCTATGTTAACTGTGGTACTCGCAGTTACCACACTCGCTACCAATGAGTATGCATAATTCATTGAAGAGGGAACCGATTGGGCCAACGAACCACCAGAGATAATCTACTTGGTTTACAGACTGCGCTGGCTCCTGTTGTAAAAGCCGTTGTGCAGAAAGAACGTAAACAAGGGAGCCGAAATATATTTATTTAGTCATGTCTTCATTTCTCAGCATGATCTAATGTCTATCGATATGTCTCTATCAATCTCTCTATCTTTATATAAATATGGACTCTCACCGTAAGATTGAAACAATTTTGAACATCAAATCGGCGGCCTGGTGCACCGCCAAATTGAATTTCATAAAACTTTCAAACTTATGGCGAGGTACTGAATGTATCTGAACATCTGTCTATAGTACGTGTGTTAGCATAAATGCCCGCGGAGAACAAAGGGAAAACAGGCCACACAAAGGCGGAAATACAAAGGAAAACAAAAAAGAAATAACAGAAAAAAAGCAGCCTACATACAAATGGCAATCCAGTGTAAAGAATTCGCGCCACCACCCATTGCCTATAAGCTCATATCCAACCAAAACCGAAGCGCCCGGTAACCAATTTATCCAAACCCAACAGACAAAGAAAAAAGAATCAACGGATACATCGCAACAGTGATATAATACCAATACAGAAAACCTCATGGCTCATGATCTTAGCTTTATCGCGTGCAACGCACTCGATAGTTCCTCCGACGAGACGGGCCGGGACATGGACGGTGGCACAGCTTCCTTCTCTGCGTCTGAAACCTGACTTGGTTGAACGGAGGAGGTTGTTTCTGCAGCATCCACCTGAGTGGGTAGCGTGTCTTGCGTTTGCAATGTGAGGAGCGTAGAGGAGCTCATGTTTCCGTCGACTGGTTGTAATATGGTAGCCCTGACACTATTAGGACCGCCATCGATATCCCTTTGTTCCGAGGAGGTGGTAGTAATCGGTGATGTAGAAGACACGGTAGACGAGATAATTTTTGATGCGTGCTTCGATACCATTAGCGGATGCCGCTGATGCACATCCCCCACTCCGCCATTAATGTACGGCACAACCCCTCCTTCGCTCTCTACGCTCCCTCTCCGGGTCGGTGGTGCCCTCGTCCCCATCGGAGAAAGCTCTGAGAGCATCGACCGCGGCCGATCCGCGCTCAACATTGCGTTGGATATCGAATACGCCGCTAGCCGTTGGATATGGGCTTCATCGAATGGGCCACGGTATTTCGACCGCGGAACCTCGTGTGCCTTGTATAGCTCTATCTTCGGCTTGCCGTTCGCTCGATATTTGATTTTGCCCGGTTTGACGCCTGTTGAGGGCCCGATTCCGTCGCCTTTGTAATCGCGGGCCTGCCTGGGCCAGTAACCGCTCTTCGGACGGCTAGATTTCTGGTTCTTGGAGTCTTTGGACGTTTGGGGAGGCGAGGAGGCAGAGAGGGACCCGGAATCGGAGCGGGAGAAGACGCGTTTGATCTTCTCGCGAAGGGGTTTTATTGACATATTGGCGAATGTCCGAAGATTCGACCTTCGAGGAATTGCTCCTTAATTGACGTCACAGAGGGAAGCGGCGGAAACGGGCTTGCTGGTGAAACGAGCGTGAAAGGTAGAGGCAACCTGTCGAGGAACTCTGACCATGGTTTCAAGACGGAATATGTGCCTTTTTTCGTCCTGCTGGAGGAGGGGGAAGGAATGAGAAGATTTTGAGTTTATGGAGAACGGAAGGCAAAAAATGCAGGCGAGATAGCGGCAGTTTCAGGAAGTTATGGCGACGTCAATAACGAGTTCAGGTCCAGGTTTGTTTGGTTCCCTGGTTTCCTTTGGTTTAGGCTTTCTCCAACCCTCGCACCACCCGCTGCGTCTAGAACGAAAATTTGTTGCAATCTTAATTCTATCGCCGGGTGGATCGGAACTGGGGAGAAAAGGAAAATATGTGTTTTTATACCTCTTCCATCAGGGTTTTGTGCATGATCTGCTGGATATCTCCTTTCCGTAGGCAAAAATTCACCACGCGATGGGAAATAATAATAACAGATCTCCACGAAGGCAGGAAGATGGACTTATTATAGTTAGTTCGTAAAATACGGGACCCTCTTAGCCCGCTCCAGCCTCCAGGCTCGACTATTGGGTGGGTGAGACAGAAATAAACAGGCCCCATTTTGCTGCTTTTGCAGTTGCTGATTCCCGACGGGATCGGACCCACAGATGTAACCACATTATTGAGGGGCTTTTAACACCAGGAGTCGTTGAAATGAACAAGAAAAGCCCAACCTTGGTGCCAGCCTGCCAGGTGGGCGGAGACGGAAGAGCTGCGTCCACACCAGGGGGGGAGATCCAGGTCGGTTTGGTTTGCACAAGTGTTTAGCCATCTCCGCCCAGCGGCGAGAAAGGTCTGGGGTGTGCAGATGCCCGCCTACGAGAGCAGAGCCAATCGTTTATTTTGCTGCTAGCGGAAGAATGTTCCAAGCGCATTCGGTTGCATTTCATTTCGTACTTTGTTACATGCGTCAGCGAGGCTCACGCATGGCGGCCAACATGGCTCATCACTGGACTGGTGCATTCGGTACAACCACAAGCCTTGGCAACCTGTACCCCAGCGTGTTGGTATGATTTTTCTGGGGAAACTCAGCTGGGATTGCCTGGTTCATCCACCGATCTTGGGGGCCATGGTCTTCGATTGAATGGATCGCTATCTACGTTAAATATACTCGGTGGAAGTTCAGGAGGTGTTGTGTTTTATATCGTTTTCATTTCACGCGCAGAATTACGTGACCGGCGAATCTTTCATCACAGCGGGCCGTAATTACGCTGTATATGCTGTATTTTACCACTTTGCCAGGAAGACAAGGCGCGCGTCTGATTGGCCCGCTTACTTCCGCGCTAAATTATTCTGGGCACCTGGGTGGAACCTCCACTTGGAAGGAGCCCTAGGCTTCCTAGTCCGGACTAGCGCCCCGCACCAACACTATATTGCCCACTAGATAGCTGACATGCAACAACTCAGACGTCCCGAGGTCCAACAGGTACACCACACTATTCCCTTTCCGGGATGGGAGCTGATCTCCGCGTCTACTCCGGCTATTTCTTCTTGGCATCGAGGTCTCGTTGTCGACCGCATGTTTCTGTTTCTGTAATCAAATTGTTGGGCTGTGTGAGCCCTTCGAGATTGAGTTGTTCTCTGATGTTGTATGTAGGTGTTGTGCTCTTGAGAAAGCTGCCCGTGTGGCAGCAGATGATTAACAGCTATGCCAGCAATCACTTTCCTAAAGCTTACTCCCTGTTCGCTGCGCAAGCAGTAGGTGATTTCCATCGAGTTCACCCAATTGCTTAATGGCAAGTTATTCTACCAGCTTTTGGACATCATTTTATATATTATTCGCAAATGTTTGAACTGGGAGAAATAGCCCCAGCTATTTTGTTTAATAGTATATTTTGAGTTTTCTAAAAGCATGACAGGACTAGAACCATGGAAACCCTCATACTCTGCCAACAGTGGACGGCGTGTGCTTCACAGCAAAACAATCAACAGTGGCTGCAAGCCCTTGTGGCGTCAACCCATTGTTGACCTTGCAAATATGACGTGGAATGACTTCATCACGTCTATGTCTATTACATACAACCCCAAATCCTTGCCCACTTCGTCGCTTCCCTTGTCCTGAAACAAAATGAATGACCATTCCATGAGCCATTCTGTTTCTCTCCAATCATACGCGAAGTCTTCATATATATCAAGCAGGGAGTTTTTGGTCTTTGCTCTTATACGATACCGTGTCGATATCTGCTACTCCCAGTGTCGCAATTGGTTATTTGTCTTGTGATCTCTTTCCGTCCCGTCCGCTGCAACATCGCCACACCTCTTAAGAGGCTAAAATCATTAATTGATATTCGGGAGTAATTTCGTGCATCTGATTTAAAAGTGCCAATACTCATATCCTTTAGCGATACAACATGCAAAGGATGAAGTCGCTTGTGTAAGCTCCGTGCAATTTCTGGCTTTGGAAAACGCGCGTGCTAACTAAAGGACAGCCATCGTGAGCCGAAGGAGTCCGGGAAGTCTGCATCTCATATTCAAAGAGCGCGCTCGAGAAGGGAATCGGATGCAGTCTTAGCCGGACAAGGGTCCCATTTGGCAGATCTACGATCAAGTTTAGCACCGGAAAAGGTTCAGCCCCGCTATCCTGATGAAGAGGCAGCCTTCTCAAGCCACCCCTCATCTCCTGAACCGCATCACCGTCGCACTGATTCTGGTGTCGCTGGATTGGAATCGTCACAGCAAGAGAGCAAGGCGTTTGTCAGTGGCCGCCCAACTGGTGCTACCGCTGGAAGAACCAGCAGAGGTCAAAATGGCCCACTGCGCAATGGCAGTATGAGACCTCAGAAGCTATCCGCAGGGCCCATGTCCGGCGGTGTCGCCACGGGGCAAAAGCAACAGATCGGTACAGGAAAAGTGGGGGTCCCCGATGAGAAGGAAGCAGCAGCCTCTGCAGCCGCATCTGCCTACTTCCGCCGCAGACCTAATGCGCCTGTAGAAACGATGAGGGGTAAGCATTATTGCATCTTTATATAAAGCCATTGCTATCATTTGAGCCCGCTCTTGTTTCTGTACATTCTTACCCTGTCACTAACATCCGCATTATAATGAAGCTGGGAAAGCTGTACACAGTTTGAATAAATCTCAAGAGCCTCCAATATCTGCTTGGGGGAAAGGCAGAGAGTACCGCCCTCTTGCGCATGACCCGCTGGCTGGGGTGCCGCGGAAAGATTCCAGCACGCTTGGTCATTATGAAAACCCTGCTTCCGCGCCTTCCACTGCACCAAAAAGCGCACCACAGCGTGTTGCTCAACCTGAGCCTCGCGCTGCAGAGACTGGACAAACTGAGAAAGTTGAGTATGAGCCTGAAGGGTATTCTGGAGTCATGGAAGAGCCAGGCAAGGAGGAGCCCGAGAGACAGTATGAGAGTCCTTTACGCCCAGAAATTCCTATAGAAGAGAAGGCGTATGAGGCACCCAGTACTGAAGGCCAAGGAATACCCCAAGGGAGAGGTCGTCTTCATGAAATGGAGCTTGAGAGACCTACGGGTGAAGGATTCGAGATGCCCCCAGAGGCTCCCATGCAACCTACCGCTGTTGGACCTCCACAGCCTTCCCGAGTCGCCCAGCCTGAACATGAGTATGTGACTGTTGAGGAAATTGCCGCCCGCGAAGAAGCAACACGCCACGCAGTTATAGAAGAGACAATGGCTAAAAGAAAGGCAGCAGAGGAAGTTGCTGCGAGGGAGGCTGTTACTCGAGAAGCTGCCGCTAGAGAAAATATTGCCCGAGAGACTGCTCAGGAAGAGGTCGCAGCCATGGAACAGGCGACCAGGGAGGCGTATGCTAGAGAGAACGCGGCGAGAGAATCCGCAGAGGCAGAATTAGCTGAGCTGGAGGAAGCAACCCGCCAAGCAGTGGCAAGGGAAACAGCTGCTCGTGACGCTGCAGCTGCAACGATACAATCCACCGAAGCTGCCACCAGAGAAGCAGTTGCAAACGAAACACTTGCGAAACAAACAGTGATAGAAAGAATATCAACCAAGGAGGCGGTCACTAGAGAAGCTGTTTCTAGGGAGGCAGCGGCACGCGAGGCTGCCAATATGGAGGCTGCCATCAAACACGCAAACACACGAGAAGTAGCGGCTGAAGAGGTAGCTGTTAGAGAAGCTGCGTTACGGGAAGGTGGCTTCGACGAAGCCATTGCTAGGGATGCTGCACTCAGAGAAGTCGCGGCAGAAGAAACCGCTGCCATCCGTGCTGAAGGAGGTGAAGGCTTTATGATGCAAGAGCGCGGCCCTGGGGATATACTTGTCCGCGAGCCTGGTCCTGGATCGGTTGCCGCAGGCGGAGCATTTGCTGAGGGACCTCCTCCAGAACAAATGGCGACCGGTGGCGCAGCGCCATCTGCCATACCAGCTGGTGCAGATACCCCTGCGGCTCCCATGGCTGTACCAGTCAACCAGCCCTCTTCTGCGGAACAAAACCTCGGCGCACAGGCCGAGGAGGAACGGCAGGGCGTGACGCCACCTGCGGGCCGGAGGCCTTCTAAAGAAGAGAAGGAACTTGAGAAACAGCGAACAAAGGAGGAGAGAAAGCTTGAAAAAGAGAGAACCAAAGAGGAGAAGAAGCTTGAAAAACAAAGATCCAAGGAAGAGAAGACTCTGCAGAAACAGAGGACCAAGCAGGAGCAGAAGCTTAACAAAGAAAGATCTAAAGAAGAAAAATCTCGCCAGGCGCAACTGAAAAAGGAAGAAAAGGAGACGGAGAGGCAACAAGCAAAGGCAAACAAGCAGCTGAAGAAGTCACGGAAGAAGCAGGAAAAAGATGCCAAGCGGCAAGACCAGCAAGCTAATTCACTGCTGTCCAAGATACGTCGGAGTATAGGAGGCGAACGACCGGTTGATCATGGAATGGAGCGAACTGTCCCCGACGGTGCACCTGCAATTCAGGCCTGATGCCCGCAACCGTTTTCACCAGCTGTTAATTCCTTTTGATCCTGGATTTTATATCATTTTTCTTCCTTCCCCATTTTTTTGTGTTCCATCCCTTTGGTTCCCCTTTGGACCTACGGCCGGCCGGCCGTTTCGAAACCGACACCACAAAATAATGCTCTTGGGCAAGCATAAACCTTCTGATTAATCGAGTGATGTAACATGGAGAGGGCAACATTCGGGGCTTGTGAACCGATGATAATATGTTAATATCCAAAGTTTACTGAGGCTAAAAGTATATTTATTTCGGCTGATTGCGGCAAAGGGGTCTCGGTTGTGAGGAGTTGGACGGGTTAATCCGCATTGTCTCCTCCTTTTCCTTGTAATACCCCCTTTATATATACATATATTGGGATGCTGTTCGAATTAGGGGCTTTTTGTCACTACTCTCTTTATTCGTCGTTTAATTCCGTATCTTCATAATTAACTACCCCAGCACAGTCGGGTTTGTTGAATTTTTTGTGTTTTCAACATAACACATCCTCTTTGCTCCCTAGGTGGAAAAGTGGCTACCTTCTATGTTGTCACCCTATTCTTCTATTTATTCCATTTCCATTTTCATGTCTTTTTGGGTTGGGCTTCCCCTAAGGCAACCTCAGAAAAAGCAAGTCCATCAAGCGAAAAAAAAAAAAAACGAAAAAATGAGGGAGCAAGTGAGTCGTCGAGGATTGCTGTTTGATTCAGGAGATCCCAAATGCTGATACTCATGGTGTTATTGATTATCATAATGTAATATTGCTGTTATATATATGCTTTTCCTAGCCCTAGCACACGTTTCAAGTAGCTATTTGGGTAAATTGATAGCACATCCAGTATCTCTGCAAGTGATGTCCCCTTTACATTACATTCAGTAGCTCAAGCCGTCCACTTAGGGCATTGCTGACCACGTGAGCAGGATTGCCCTACTCTGAAAGTTGTTCCTCTGCTCTGAGCTCCATGGACCAAAGAACTAACTAGTCTATACATCTGTACGGCGTGAATAAATAAATACGCGAGCCATCAATTGGAAACTGGTTCGAGTTTCCTAGCATACGTCGCTTTTTCGTGTTTGGCCTGAGCGCAGATCCAACTAGGAAGAGCGCCCCATTATCATCCGCTTTTGTACAGATGTAAGCTTCTTACAAAAGCAAAATGCCTCACTGTTGGACATGCATAAATGCACAGTAATGCAGCTTTCAAGCCCCCAGTGCTGTACATGTCACCCTTCAACTCTCCTCGGAAATCCGTGTTATCCCTGAGTTATTCCTCGTGGTTGGACTTGGTGGCTTTAGTTGCGTGAAATAACGTGCCCCTCGCATCCCCGCATCTGGACGTTCAGGGATTTTGGGGCACAAGGTGGGATTTTAATGCTGACTCTACAGCGTAGGAATACCAACCCCTCCCTGTTGGGCTTTGTTGCAGATTTGTCATTTGCATCCAGAAGACTTAACATCAAAGCGGAAAAATAATCAATATCTAAGGACTTTTCGGGCCACACTGATAGACTAAAGATCGATAAACATGCAGATTCTTTGTGACGCAATTGGCCGGTGGTGTTTCAGCCGCTGCAACAAGGTTAGAGTGATTTCAAGGTGAATAATCTGGTCACTTTCCTTTCAGCCTTCGGTTGGGGAACCAATTCTTTGTCGCCGGATCTATCTTCAGGCACTTGCAGACAGAGTTTGGTGCCCCCCCTGTCGGCCCTGCTAGCTTAGACTTCGTACGACCTGACTTGAAAGTCAACGAGCTGGCCATCGAGTGGCAGCGCGGGGAGGGGTTCATGCGTCGTGGTAAACACAATCGAGAACACTAATTGAAGATGTCTGAAATTATTGAAAGGGCGCGTCCGAGTGTTTTTTCTTATCTTGACCCATTTCACCCATACTTAAAAATCGCTTCCTTCGGTTTGACACGGATAGCTACCCGTGTACCAGGAACATAGCTTTCATTGCCCCGCAGAAATAGTATTTCTGAACGCACACGTACGCATCAAGAACCATAAGTGCATCTAGCGTCATCTTTTGGCAATCATGGTTCATCTCGCAGCAGTTCGAAGGGAATCGATTGCTCTGCCAATTCGACCTATCCAGCGCATCGAAACTATTCCCCTCGAGGAGCCTCAGGAACATGACTTTTATTCCAGCGTCTATGGCTCTCGATTCGCGGCGGAGGACTTGCCCACGTTGGAGATGCCGGAGAAAGAGATGCCCAAGGAGGTGGCATATAGAATGATCAAGGACGAATTGAGTCTGGATGGGAATCCGATGTTGAAGTGCGTTATAGTTTTTTCTGCTTTACATATACAATGTCCAGTATCTGTCTGGTTTCGTTAGGGTCGACGAGGGTGACTACGGGGTTTCATGCTCACCGTCCAAGGCCCAAGTGCTGATTTCGGAGATATGTAGCTTGGCAAGCTTTGTTACCACCTATATGGTAAGGGATCCAAGATAGAACTTATCTAAGCTATAAGGAGATCCCAGATGATCTTGGCTATGATTTCTGCTCATTTGATCTGGATACTAAAATTCTATCTCGGAATATAGGAGGAAGAGGCGGAGAAGCTCATGACTGAAGCCTTCAGCAAGAACTTCATCGATTATGAGGAATATCCGCAGTCTGCAGAAATCCAGAACCGTTGCGTCAATATGATCGCCCGCATGTTCAATGCTCCGGGTGAGGATTCGCAGGACCACGCTATGGGGACATCTTGTATCGGCTCCTCTGAGGCTATAATGTTGGGTACCCTTGCAATGAAAAAGCGCTGGCAAAACAAGCGTAAGGCGGAGGGAAAGGACTACTCACGCCCCAATATCGTCATGAGTAGCGCCGTGCAGGTCTGCTGGGAAAAGGCGGCTAGATATTTTGAAGTTGAGGAGAAATTCGTCTATTGCACAAACGATAGATATGTCATTGACCCGGAAGAGGCCGTCAACCTTGTGGATGAGAATACTATTGGCATTTGTGCAATTCTAGGAACTACTTATACAGGTCAGTATGAAGACGTACAAACAATTAACGATTTGCTTGTGGAGCGCGGCATCGATTGTCCCATTCATGTCGACGCTGCTAGTGGTGGGTTTGTCGCCCCGTTTGTCCACCCGAACTTGGAATGGGATTTCAGACTTGAGAAGGTTGTTTCCATAAATGTCTCCGGACATAAGTACGGCCTTGTATGTGAAATCCCCTCTGCGAATAACACTACAGATTTGCCAATACTAACCAGCCCTCAGGTTTATCCAGGTATTGGATGGGTGGTCTGGCGCTCTCCAGAGTATCTCCCTAAAGAGCTCGTATTCAACATCAACTACCTTGGTGCTGAACAAGCTAGCTTCACCCTCAATTTTTCCAAAGGTGCTTCACAAGTCATTGGTCAATATTACCAAATGATCCGCCTGGGCAAACGCGGATACCGTGCCATAATGGTCAACCTCACTCGCACGGCGGATTATCTCGGCGCAGCGCTGAAGGAATTAGGTTTCATTCTCATGAGCGATGGTCGGGGACATGGGTTACCGCTTGTTGCCTTCCGCCTGTCGCCCGACCAGGGCTTTGAGTTCGACGAGTTTTCGCTCGCACATCAGCTGCGGGAACGCGGCTGGGTAGTGCCTGCATACACCATGGCGCCGCATAGTGAGCAGCTGAAGCTCATGCGTATTGTTGTCCGAGAGGACTTCAGCAAAAGCCGCTGCGACTTGCTAGTGGCGGATATTAAACTTGCGTTGGAGCAGCTGAGCGAGATGGATCGGAAGGCTATGGAGAAGTATCAGCTGTATATCTCCCCCCCCCCCTTTTTTTTTTCTTAAATCCATTCCTCGATTCACCTCGGCGACAATAGATTGATTGTTAACGTCCGTAAATTTATAGCCATATACGTCAACATGTTTCCAATGTCGGCAAGGCGACTCATAATCCCCCGATTTACAAGGATGATGATCACTCGCTCCAAGGAAAGACCGGGAAGACTCACGCCATCTGCTAAAAAATCAAGATTCTGACGATGAATTCACGGGGGTTAGCACCATGGGTCTTTGCATGTTTGAAGCACCGTACGCATCATTAGTTTTGTCTTCACCTAGGAGTTGCCCCTCGTTTGCCCCAAGTCTCCGAGCATATACGTCCGTAGACAACCATTGCAACTTATATGCAAGGGCTAGTGGGTCTGTAGGGCTATCATTTATTTCGTCCAAGCAAGGATAGATGAGGGAGACGTTGAGTTTGGTGCAGGAAGTGGAATTCAGGAATATTTCGCGCGACATATATGTAGGCATGTTCACCTCATATCTGACGACGCCAGCTAGCGATGTTTATTCTTTAGGCTAGGATGGGTTGCAGTCAGCACTCTAGTTTCACGAATCCAGATTCCTTGTCCATGAGTTTGACAGCCACTTAATCCTGATGTCGGATATGAGCATATACTGGTCGAATCACGGCCCATATTTTCTACTTGGTTTGAGCTATTACTGTTCTCCTCTCTTACAACATCCAAGGCTAGGGTGACCGTGTTAGATGGGTGCTGTTTCATTGACGAATGGCCTACATCAGTAGGTAGTTTCACCACCGATCAACCTCAAAGTTTAATACTGGGCAAAACCCGAGATAGTAAATTGCAGGCATATAGTCGGAGCAATATAACATTTACTATCCCGCTTCTGTTTTGACTCGTGGTCCATGCACTGCCGCTGCATGAAACGGCGATGAAAACCGATAACTATATACGCCCTAGCGGATTTAAAACAATTAACAGCCAATACAAATTGACGATAATTTCGAACTTGTCCTGCCGTCAGCACAGACTGCTAGACCTAAATAAGCTCGTCGGCCGGTTTTACCCTCCGGAAGCAAACCTGCCTGTTATCACGACGCGGCTTTTCTTGGGTGACATGAACATGAACGTGAACATGAGCGAAAACCTTATCGTTGCTCCTCCACTCAATTACACTAAGTAGGAGTGAAATTTATAGTTCTATCTGGTGATCAACTCCTTGATCTACAGTGCTAATCACTACTCCAGGATTCTAGCCTGGAGATCATTTCATAAAGCAAAAGTGGTCTGGACTCTCGGCACCAGGAATATCTGGAAGATGGAACTGTTCCGATATCGAGTTCGCTGCCGAATGTTATGATTTCCTAGGGCCCTTATTCTCCCTCGAAACGAAAGATTCCAGTACTCTTTTTAACGAGATAGAGGAAGGAGTGCCACTTTAAACATCGGCGGCTAGAGGAGGCGAAGTAGAAGGGGAGGGA
>QGQJ01000676.1:0-24791 GCA_003206725.1 Blastomyces emzantsi
AGGAATAAAAATAAAAATAAAAGAGAAGAAACGAGAAGAAACGAGGCTGAGAAGAGGTCGTCAAGCCGTATACTCTCGACTAATCAAGCGGAGGCGGACAGAGGCTGTGGCTAAAGCTCGAGGGAAGCGCCGGCGGAAGCCTGTGAACACCAGCGACTAGTGGGAGTTAACGAACCCACCACGAACATTCACCCACAGGGTCCAAGCTAATGGATGCGGGATATCTGACAGGTTGTGTTATGCCCGGGCGTAATGAGTGAGGTATCTATCTGTGGAAGATAGATATCGCAGAGGGATGTTGCCGTTTGACTGTCCGTTTGTCGTCCATCGTGTCTCCTTTATTTTGCCTTTTTCTTACTTTTTTTGTCGCGGCAGAAAACGGCCACGAGATGTTTGGCTTGTTTGGCTGGCCGTGACAGTACGTGTATGCAGTATTGTCATATTGCGAGGTTTGGCTGGTCGCAGCGCCTCAAGCTTTGAAATACACGGGTATTTAAAAAATACATGACAAAGCCCAGAGCTTTATTGGGATTTTTATTTGATACCGAATTTCACATCGCCAGGAGGAACGGTTCCTCTATTATTGCCAGCAAACTGTCCCAGCTACCATTCCGTGGAGGAATTTAAAACAAATGTAAGGGGGCTGGCCAGGCAGGCGCATAGCTAGCTTGCCGTGATTACTAGAAGTAGCAAATAAAAATGATATAATAGGTTACATACAATGTGATATATATGATATAGATATATATTCCAGTGACCCCCTTTAGCTCCGTCGCGCAACGACGAGAACGGTTACAAGAATAATCAGGAGCGCGTTACTATCCCCATCATCCGCGCGCGCATGTCCGTCTCCATGCCCTCCGTCAATCCCCTCCAAGCACATACATAACAGCCTTCCTTACTCCTTGTATTCGCAAACATACGACACGCTTAATTTCGAGATGTCGAACGAGAAAGCTGGAGCTTGTGGAACCTGTCCATTTTCCCATTCAGCGGTCGGACGGGAGGTATCCTAGGCTGTCCAAGTGAGACGCCCGTTATTTGAAATTATACATCTTTCTTGACACATCACTCCCATGCTCCTCGCGAGGGGGCTGAGGCGATCAAAATGCCTATTTCCTGCATGCGTGGATCCTTTCTCTCAAGGGCTTCTGCTGGGTCCAAACATTGTGATGCCGAGTTACAGCATCGTCCGTGCGGTCAGGTTGCAATTTCCTGGCCCGTGCTGCTTGCAACCTGATGAACTCGCGACGTTTAGACATTGCTTCGTGGCAGGCTCCGAACAGCCCTTCAAAATAATCCCGACATGGAAGGTAAAAAAAGTACACAAACCATATCCTTGCATTCTTTGCGCGCCCACTCAACCCACCGTTCCCGCCGGCGAGTTGCGAACTGGTGCACCATTTCCTTGTGGTGACGGTTGGGGCCCTGAAGACTGTCGTTGTTGGTGATGTTGCTGCTGTTGAGGGGTAGACGGAGGCCCGCTACCTGGTTTGGACGCCCCGGGAAAGAGCTCATTCAGCTTGGTATATAAGTCCGCAACACTGGGGAGGCTTGGTGGTGGCGTCATGATTGCGGGTGCCTGTGGGGCTGCAGCCCCTGATTTTTTTGCCCGATCTGCAACGGTAGCAAGGTAAGCCAAGTTCGCCTGGAGGCGTCGCATGCAGTCGATATATTCAATGCTGGGCTTGTTGGCGGGTCCAGAGGTAGGTTTAGATCCCTCTGTACTAGCGCTAGGGTTCTGCGATTGTGAGCCCGCGATGTCGGTAGGGGAAGCTGGTGAGGCTGTGCTGCCCTCCTTGACGGGTGACGATTGTTGCGCAGCGGGCTGGGTGGGCGTTACACCTGCCTTTCCTGAGGTTTGGAGGTTCACCACTTCCTGTAACAGCGCTGAATTGATATCGAGAAGAACGGTCACACGGGCCCTCTCACGAGCAGCCTGCTGGGGAGAGAGCGCGGCAGCTGGGGAGTGTGTCTGTTGTTGGAGTTGCTGCTGCTGCTGTTGTTGCTGTGGTTGGTGGTTTGGAGGCTGGGAGGGACGGGGCGGGGTGGAGAAAAGAGGGTTTGATGCGGCAACGGTAGTCATTGTTTGTGGTTGGCTTTGCGATAGGGTAACCATATTCTGGGGGGAGGGCGATTGAGGAATGGGAGACTGCGTCACGGTAGCTGGAATCGATTGCATAAACTGAGGATTGGAGAAATTTGACGGGTGAGGCACTGGAAACAATGACATAAAAGACGCCAGTCGGTTAGCGGGCTGACTCCAACACAAAGAAGATTACATGACCAGCCAGGTCTCATGCACGCCGAGACTGGGTTTATGGAGGAACGAAGGTTGGGAGTTAAATATAGCAGGGAAGGAGGGGAGGGGATCATTGACCACGACAATGCAGGGATTTGATTGGCCAACAGGGTAATACATTGCACAACGGAACAGGAGCGGCGGGAATTTAGAACCCAAAATAAGGAGCTAGGGAATAAGATCAAGTAGGAAACAGGCGAAAAGAAGAAAAGAAGGGGAGGGCGGAAGACCTACTAGGACTAAGACCGGACGAATGATGGGCAAGGCCAGGAGACATCATCATGGCTGAGGTGCTAGCATGTAGTGGAACGGGTCCGTAGCCACCACTATGCTGTACAGACTGGTGGTGGATCTGTGGCGCTCTCGATTGGGGAGGAAATTGATTGGGGTTCGGATAGTAGGGCAGACCCTGAGCACGCGCTTGCGCCTGTGCTTGTGCCTGAACCTGCGCCTGGATATGCGCCTGAGCCTGAGCCTGAGCTTGAGCCTGAGCCTGAGCTTGAGCCTGAGCCTGAGCCTGAGCCTGCGCCTGCGCTTGAGCTTGAGCTTGAGCTTGAGCTTGTGCTTGTGCTTGTGTCTGAGCCTGGGGATGAGGTTGCATCGGGTAGCCTGCGGGAGAGATCGCAACCATCGGATGTTGCTGAAGGGTCGGATAGGAAGAATGGGGATGGTTATTCATTATTAGCCGTAATCCGTACAGGTAATCCTATTTGGCGGGGCGGGAAATAATTATAGCGAGAATAATACAGTAATGCCGGAAATAATAATAATAATCGTCGGGATGAGAACAGCAAAAATGCCAGGCAGCCACAGATCAACAACCGCAAAAGGAGGGGGATCCAGGAACAACAATCAGAAACTGCCAAGTACCACGAAGTCACCGAGCGAAATGAACGGTGTATGGGTGTCCGTGAAAAGTGCCTTTTATCTGCAAATGGGCTCAACGAAAGGACCGTTTTCTTTACGGGTTGTGCTGGTGACTCGCGTTTGGTTCCAAACTCTTAGTAAGGGGAGGGGAAAGGATATTACGGGCGCGGCGTGGGAGATAGCGCCGGCCGGCAGCTCCAATGGTGACGCTGACGATGGGGACTCGGGGAAAAAGGCGAGAGTGGGTTTGTGGGCGGATTGAGATGCTGCTCGGGCGTTGGGGATGAGTCTGAGGTTGCGTTGCGACTGCGTTGTGTTGCGGCTCTCTGGAGAGATGCGGTGAGGAAATTCTCTGCCGGCCGTATGGGCATTACCGCTAGCTGCGTTATATTACGGTCCCGTGACTCTATTCGTCTACAGATAGGTATCACTGGCTGAAATCGCTGATTAATCGTCCGGCGGCGTTTTTTGCTGGGACTAGTCGTATTGTATGGCTGTCACACCCTTACACGCCTCTGCTCTCGCGGTATCTCAAACTCCCTCCTCAGCAACATCAGCTTGACGTCAAATCCCGCGGGCGACACAAATCACGGCGTCCATCCACCAGTGTACCAAATTGCCATGCATGACTTGCAGTGGTTTGGCGCTCTCATTTGTCCGCTCGGATAGTTATTATGGAGCTATTCCCTGTGGGTGGCACTGGAATATCCTTCCCCACTCACGCCGCCGTTACACTTGGGTCGCAGTAGTGGATATCCATGCGCCTTCGGGCCTAGGGAGATCCCTTGATCCCGGCTCTGGCCTGCTTGGGGATGAGAAGGGAACCAGCATTGAATGGGAGAGAACAGCCTGTGTGACAGTCAGAGTAAGAACCTTGTGCCTACTCCTCTATTTGCTTCATGGGAGCTTTGTCTAGGAAAATGGGCTGGAGAAGCACCCCTCCATATATAATCTTGAAGCCATGGGACGGCCATTCAAGATGTGCAAAGTACAGATTCCTTAGTCTCCGCAAAATTTCGGGCTTGATGATCGACTTTTGACTCTTGAGTGATCACGTAGGTCGGAAATCCGACTGAGCCTTATTGGAAACGCTACCCGATCTCTGACGAACGGAATAGGAACATGACTCCCGTCATCGTCATTAGTTCAATAGCATCCTCATGAAATCTGCCTTAGCCCGGATGCCTCTATCCATTCACGATTTTACAATCTCTGTTGCTTTTCGCATATCCGGACAGCTTCAAAAAAGAATGATACCGTGTCCCGCTTGAAAGCCTCATATTGCTTTGATACATACAGCCTTTCCCGGGTTTTCCTGCTGGCGTTGCAAAGCCCGATGATGATTACATCCCTTAATTGATGAGAAGCTACATGGATACAACATTCCGTGTTGCTGCATCAATCTTTTCTTTAAAATATCCTGCAGTTGATTCAAAAATGCAGACAATATGCTCTTTTGCTTCAACATGTGGCCCAGGTGGTATTTTGCGTATGCTACTTTGTCCATAAGAGGCGAAGCGAACAGGTCCGACTGTTAGATCCCTACCCTCCTGACGATTGATGAGGTTTGCTATATTTGCCCATATCATCAGTTTGAACGCGGTGAGCGAAAACCAGCGCGTAACAGGTGTCCGGTGATCCCATACAGTTAGGTTGCCAATTATGGCTGCGTGAAGCCTTTTATCCCCAAATGAATATCGCCAAGTCGTCAGAGATAAGACGCTCATATCAGGGATAATGGTAAGTTCCTGCATCTTATGACTCATCCTGTTGATGGAGGGCTGTGTGGTAACTTTCTCATTTCATACATGCAAAACCATTACTGTGCGATCGATTTGATGGGATCCGGGAGGCCAGGAAAATGGCTTCTACTTTTTAAGCAGTTGACATGCAACAAAAAGCGGCCGAAACCATTTTCAAGAAATACTGGGCTCAGTATTTAGTCTGATTCCGTATGTGCGCGCAATAACAGAGAATGAGCGCCGTACGGAATCCACATCTGAAACTCAAAATCAAACCCCTTTCCTCGCCTTCATTTCCTCAATCCACTGCTTCGACTTGCCCGTTGGCACAATATTAATGTTAACCAACGAATCAACAACTTCCACTTTCCCACCCGCCAAAATCTTCAGCAACGGCATTTTCTTCCCAACCTTAATAAGCCCCCCAGTCGCCGTCTCCATAAAGCAGTCCACAGAATCAAGTTTGTATTCCTGCCGCGAATCCCACGGCAAGGGGAATATATAACTTAGGTGATCGCCAATTGTCTCGGTTTCAGCAAACGCTTTGACGAAATCAGACTGCGCGTCCATTGGATATAGGAAAACGCTGGGAAAGACGAGGGTGCTTTTGGGCGACATCGGGTCCGGTGAGAGATGTATAGCAGCATCTTCAAGATCGGGCGGTTGGTCGGAAGTTCGGATTTTAATTTCGCGCGCGCGCAGTGCCGTGTTCAGGATTAGTTTCTCTTTGCGAGCTCGTTCCCCCTCGGCACGTCGCTTAGCGGCAATTTCCTCGAGGACAGATTTGCGTGTAGATATTTTGGCGGACACGGTTTGTAATGATTTATTGGATGGGTCGAGGGTCAGTCCCCGCGCGCATGTATCTTCTGCTTCAGGAATTTTGTCCAGGGCGAGAAGAGCGCAGGTGGATCGGTAGTAGGCCTTGACATTCTTCGGGTTGAGTTTTAGCGCTGATGCACAGTCGAGCGTGGTTGATCTGTAGTTTTCTGTTTTGCGTGTCATTAGCCATCCGGACGTAAACTACAGTTCTGAGGTACTTTAACTCCTTACTTAATTCCAAATTACACAATGCGCGATTTGTATAGCATGCCTCTGCAATCTCACGTTCCTTTATAAGGTCACCCTCAGGATCATCGCTCTTCTCCCATCTATTCTCACCCGTAAGCACGGCAATCGCCTTGGTATAAAATTCTTTCCCATCGCTCCATTGTTTCTCCCTCGTAACCTCGTTTCCTGACTCGCGAAGCCCCTGCGCCACTTCCGCCCGCGTCCCTTCATATTGCAAAGCTCGTATGGCCTCAAGGCCAATATTTTCCTCATCTGCGACAAAGGAGCGTTAAATGAAAATTTATAAACATGGCGAAAACGGGAGATATGGCGCTTTGTGGAGTCCTCGGGCACACATACCTCCATCCGTGGCTTTAGAAAGATCAGTCATAAACAGCGGAGTCTTGTTCATCAAGTCAAGTATTTCTTCTGCTGTATGCGACCTGACGGAAGCCATACTGGGTGGCATGGCAGGGGTTGTTGAGTCAGTTGAGGAGGAGGCATTTTTCTTGATCCCGAAGGGTGTTTCGTTCAGAGCAGCTTGCCCGCCTGGTTTAGGGCCGGTAGAGTGGGGTTTGTTGAGATCAAGGGATTCATCGAAGTCATCGGGGAGCTCCTCTATGCGGACCATGGTGACTGGAGTCTTAAAATTGGGGGTGTAGATTATATTGTTAGTTGGGTGTGTTTTTGCTCATCCCCTCCTTGATGTTTTTCATGCGCAGGTCGCCTTTTTTTCTTTTTGGTGAGAATGATGTAATAATGCAAACACTGCAAACATCGCAGTTGGGGATGAGCATCCGTGCGCACTTCACACTACTCCTCAGGCGGCTCCGATTGATTGAACGAACTTTTAATACTTGAGCGTTCACGGTACTCTTTTATTGATCTATTTATCTATTTATCATTTCTTTTTTCTCTCCCTTGTGGAATTTAGGCTTACATTTGCGGCCGCTCTCCCAGAACTGATATGCTATCTGCTGAGAATCGATGAAGAAGATGAAGACATTTCAATGAAGTGGAACAAGATATTCCAAAATTGCCATGTATTCTTTTTATCACATTTGATTTATTCACAGGTGATGAAAGTACCTGATCTGAATAACCCAGGTGTATGAAAAAGATTGTTATTTTTTTGCCTCCCGCACACTTGCTCGTTCAACTAGAGTTCACAACATGCCCCGCCTTTTTTAAAGTTGATGCTGAGAAGTGAAGGAAATGGACAGATCCCAATATATGGTGAATAGCCCATATTTCATATGTTTTAAGTACGTAGGTACACTCAAATCATCCTGAAAAAGCAAACGCAAGGAGGAAGCCTGGCCCACGTTGGAAATCTTCCAGGCCAGTAGATGCGGTGAAGCCGTCACCATTCCAGCGGCCGATCTCTGAAAAGGTTGAATGTTAGCACCGCTTCTTTAAACCATTTTGGTATAATACTTGCTAGATTGTGTTGCGATGATGGAACGATATTAGCGTCAGGGTGGGCTTGTGGTAAGTAGAGGGACTTCTTACACTCATAGACAAGGGAGGGCTGGCCAGAGGCAGACGGCCGCAATTTTCCTTCCTTTTTCTAAAATCTGTGCCCACGCGTGATGGCTCGTTTGTTAGGGAGGTGCACGTCAACCCTATCAACGCCGGGGCCATCAACGCCCCGTTTATCAACGCCAACCTTATCAACGTTGTCCAGATCAACACCGTGGCCATCAACGCCCCGTTTATCAACGTCAACCTTATCAACGTTGTCCAGATCAACACCGTGGCCATCAACGCCCCGTTTATCAACACCAATCTTATCAATGTCAACCCCATCAACGCCGGAGCCATCAACACCCCGTTTATCAACGCCAACCTTATCAACGTCAACCCCATCAACGCCGTGGCCATCAACGCCCCGTTTACCAACGCCAACCTTATCAACGCCACGTCTATCAACGCCAACCTTATCAACGGCAATGGGGCTGGCAACGGCAACCGCAGCCAAAGTAGAGGCGATGAGCGTTGTGAGCTTCATAGCGGATTGTTCGGAGAAATGGGCGTGAACGTGTTGAAACGGACAGAGTAGTTATTGTGAATTAATGTTATATAAACGTCGGATGGATTCTTTGATTAGACTCCAAGGGTGAGGGAAGGGAGGTTCATGGTATCCCCTTTATACCCCAAGACTCCGGGGTCGGATTGCCGAAGTGGCAATAGGCAGTGACGACTTGAGAACCATAGATCCCATCGATGCCGAACATTTAAGTGCCGTCCTTGCTGTGTCATATTTATTTTCCCCGTGGGCACTTTTGTTCACCAAACATAATAGGGGCCGGAGCCAGTCCACTAAGCGAACCCTGTTCCAAGGCTACCTAATAGGTAGATGAGGGTAGTGGCTTTGGGGTGGCAAACCGTTAGATCGGGAGGTTAGAGAGGATGCGCTTAGCGACTTAGCTGAGCTTTACTTACGGTGGCTCCTATATTAGTTCTCGGTCGATGGACATCGGGAGCCTGTGCAGCAACTGATCAGCTAGCAGCCATATGTGCAACCATGCCCCCCCCCGGCCCCGCATCTGACCAGTTGGCAGATCGCAAATGGCAGCCGGACCAATGGAAAAAATCTCCAGGGTTCGAACATTGTCAAGTTGCTCGGTACACCCAACCACACTTTAACTCCGTAAAATGCTTCACATGGTGCGCGATAGATCCGCGTCTCTCATATTTTGTGCTCATTGTACCTGGTAACTGTGGGAAATTCCCCTTCACCCGATAGCTACAAGGCGTGCCGCACCTTTCACGGGATCACTAACTGCCCTTGATCAGTTTCCTCCATGAACCCTGTTGGTGTTGGACAGAGTTTTTTCGGACTACGTCCGTTTTCCACGCCCATGGCATGGCAGAGCACTCGGATCCCTGCCGATCGGATCTATTGAAATGGGCCGTTGCTCCTAAGACAGTTAGGAGTACATATCATAATGGCAACCTGGTTGGCAGAAAATGGAATGACTTCATTGCCTGAAGTTATGAGATCCCCAAGAACAAAGTAAGTTAGGGCTACTGCTAGTAGCGGCAAGAATCGAAACCGGGTAGAAAGCTAAGATAATTGGTGAAAAACGTAGGATGGCATTGGTTCTTCGGGATGCCGACGGCAGGTTATATCCACGACGACGCCGGATCACAAGTCACGTGCCAGTCATTACCCTAACCCTGGCAGAATGTCCCTTTAAGCCGCATCTGGTTTCCCCAGGGCCATCCTATATACCCATAGACGGTCGTGGGATGACGTTGTCTGGGTCAAGTGGCATTTCTCCAGCGTTGGGTCATGGATGTCGGTTGGAATTCGTGTTAAACAGGCGATAGAGGGATCTCATCATTTATCCTGGGGTCTGAGAACGCTAGAAAACTCATCCTTATTCTGCTTGGGATAGTGGACTAGAGGAGGATTCGTGCGTCTGGGTAAACCTTAATTGGACCGAGTAAGCAAAGTAGAAGGCGTTTGGAAGGCACCTATGCTTTGATATGCGTCTTCTGTGGGCGTAGTACAAATTGGCATGTAGCAGATCAGTCATGAGCAGTCGTATAAAATTCATATGATGGCCTGGGATAAGATGCACCTGAGCAGCAGTATAATATCCCATTCCAATGCTCACCCCTTGCTCATCGCCTTGAGCCTCTATATGGGAATGCTCTAAATGGATACTGAAGTACGAGGCGAGGTTGACGCTGATAACCCCCTCAGCTCGAGAAGTAGGAGATCTATATATAACCATCAAAAAAGCCACATGCCCCACAACGGGGAGTAGTTTATGGGACAAAGGGGGAAAAGAAAAAAAGAAATTCAAAAAAATTGATGTAACTGAACCATCAGACACTTTATATCCCCACCTGTTTGGCCATATCCAATATCCCCTCGACCAATTGCATATTATCCTTCTGCTGGGCAGGGAGATGATGGCCCATATCGAGCCTGTGCACCGTCCTCTTCGCTGGACTGAAGTGAGTAGTCGCCAACAATTCCCCAGGGTCCACCCAAGGGTCCTTGTTGCCCAGTATGTGTAGAGTGGGGATATCGATCTGAGGCAGCGCGATTTTATCACCCTTCCCATCCCCATTTTCATGGTCAAGGAGATCATGCAATTTCGTTATCGGCGGCGATGTCGCACATATGAACACTCCGAATTTAAACCCATACCCCTCGACGCTATTCTCGTTCCCGTTCGCATCCCCATTCGCAGCCGCTTTCCCGGCATTCAACTGCAGCTGCTGCTCCAAAAGCAACCCAGCCGCCATCCTGCCGCCCATCGAGAAGCCAATGACCCCCACAAACCCCCTCCCATCCCTCTCAATCTGCTCGCGCATCGTCCTCTCCAGCAATTCCACCGTGCGCGCAGGCATCAGCTGCGTGCGGCCGCGGAGGATACTCCTCTGCAGCGCCGTTAACTTCTTCCCCTCAGTGCCATCTGCGCTAGCTAACGAGCGCTGCGAAGCGGGCAGCGAGGCGAGATCTACCCAGGTAAAGTAGGGGCCGGCGTCGGCGAAGACGGGCAGGACGCCCGGACCAGGCTCAGTCTCGAAGGCGGCGTCGATGAAGACGAAAGAGAAGCGGTGTTGGAGTTCGCGGCGGAGGCGGATGGTTTGGATTTTGAAGATCGCGGCGGATGTGCCTGAGCCGTGGAGGCAGAGGATGCTGGGCAGGGGGGGGTCGGGGGCCATTTGAATGGTTGGTGCAGAAGTTAGTATGTTTGGGAGTGAGTTAGGATGACACTGGCTGGAGACAATCAATGCGGGCTGTATGCGCCAAAAATCTAGGTTGCTGTCGCTGTGGGAGATGATGGGATTCTAGAAATGGGTGATTGATGGAAACTCGGTCTGACTGTTGTTGTACATATACATACATAACTAGCACATCGGCGGGCGTGGAAATAGGTTAGAGAAAAAACGACCTCGGGATGAATAAATAGTTGATTTTTACCGTGGGTAAGTTATTTGATTTACGATGTTCGATATGTGCAGCCGGCCCCCGTAATTCCTCATTCTCACAACGCAGAAACATGGAGTATGAACTACTACTTGGCTAAAGGATTCGATAGAAAGAAATGTGTGTATATGTGTATATTTATTGGGATTTTCAATGAAGTGCCCAATAGTATCCACATGCCTTCTGCAGTCCAACCCGAGTGGCTCATGTCTGCCCGCCAGAATGCTTAAGGATGCATAGCTATGTGCATGTGCCATGATATTGACGAGAGCCTCATGTTTTAATTATTGACATTGTCAAAATATTATACTCGTTAATTTGTCGAAACAGAAATCGAGCGGAAACATGGTGAGAAAACTGAACGCTTTTAACAAGAGAAATTCTATTATTAAAGGGAATACCGTAATCCTCAAGCGGGACATGGCAGTGGTTCGTTCCCGGTAACCAAACAGCAGAGCAAAAGTGTATCAGTCAAGGCAAGTCATAATTCCTTTGAATGACCCCCCTGACCCCTTCCCGCCTGAGAGCTGAGCTTCTGGCCGATTAACTGTCCTCCTCCGACCCTCCACCAGTCCCAGACCAGTACGGCGCGATGCAAACATACAAATCCTGCGCCGGGTCGGGTGCCTTTGAAACCCTAGCCCTCAAACGATCGCCCACAATATACACCGGAGGCGGCGCCTCCAACGCCGCAATCTGCTCTCGCATCCGACGTGCTTTTTCTAGGAGCTCTGGAGCAATTTTCTCCTGCGGCAGAGTGACCAGTTGCATCCCCTCAAGCCCCATGGTCTGCAGTGCATCTCTGAACAATTTCAATCTCCACACGCCTTCAGTTTCACCACCCGGCGGGGCCGCCTCAAAGGGTCCTCGCTCCGCATCCCACTCCGCAAAGAGCGGGCCTACCATAGCCATCGCATCTGCCCACATGCGCCGCCAGCGTCGGCACGTCAAGATATGTCGCAGTGCATACTGATCCGCGGGCAAATCGTCCCTGTTCTCCGGCGCATAGGGGCCCACAGGCAATATTTGAAAGCCTGGATAGTTCCGACATACCCATTCGGGAACACAGTACTTGATATAGTCGAGTCTAGTTTGCAAGTCAAAATATGGGAGAGGTGAATCCGAAGCCGAATTCGAATCCCGCCCTTCCTGCCTACCAGCCCTTGGCTCCAGAAACGGCCGCATGCTACTCCCAAACAGCTCGCCATAGATGATGATCTGCATCGCCGCGCGGTGCGCCTCCGTGTAGACGGTGCCAGGCTCACTGACACCGCCGTTCCAAAAGTCCTCCGCTTCGTACCACTGCTTGCCGGCCATTTTGTCGATTTTGTCCGCGAAGGGATTGAGAATAGTGAAGCGGGCTTCATAGAGCATTCTAATCCTGTCCAGCGTGAGCCCGGCCCTGAGACTATTATCACTCATGCAGAAGTCGTACAGGCCCTCGATGCCGCCCTGGAAGGCTACGCGGAGACGGCGGCTGTTCTCCTCGCTACCCAGGGCCCAGTCACGGATTTGCGGGGCCACGGCCATAACGAGGAAGTGTGGATGCGGGGAGAAGAATGTCGGAGCGGAGGCGGCGGCTAGCTGGAGAATTGTGTGTGGGAGGCTGCTGGAAAAGACCGAGCGGAGCCTGCGGCAGGTGCTGGCGGCGCTGATAAATGTTTCGATGTTATCGATATAGAGGGGGAACAGCGAGAGGACGTCTGTGGGGAGGTGTGCGAGGGACTGCATGGTAGAGATGTGTACTAGAATGTTTCAAGAAGGCGGACGGTAGATGGTCGATATACAAGGTCCAGGAGGGATGGGATGAGCATGTTGCTTCACCATCAACTTGAGCAAAGGAGAGGAACAAGTTATGGATAGGGAGTTCAATACAGGTAGGGAGCGGGTGCTTGTCGGACTGACTCACTAACCGCCGAAGATCTGCGGCTGAGACTGGGTTCAAGGTTGGTAACTTGATATTTGCAAAGCTCATAGAGATGGCCGATGGCCCTTTGAGTCGTCTCTCATGATCAACGATATATTACGTGCGGGATACCCCCCACGGCCAAAATGACGCAGCATGGATATCATTTTGTCAGATGTACATACGCATGCAATAATAATAAATACTTAGGATGGTTGACCCTACCTTAGGGTTGACCCTTTTGGCGGGGTGCAAATAGCCTGGCTCACGGTTAGCATGTATGGAAAATTAGCATTCTGACCGATCTGCTATAATAAGTCTTTGATTTGGTCCATCTAGAGCAACGAAACAATCCAGGTCGAATCTTTGTCTCCAGAGTGAGGAGAGGCACTTCATGTCTCCATCTGACACTCGGGCGGAATAAGGAACAATCTTGATCTGCTAGAACCGGACAGGTTGGCGATGACATCGATCTCCAGGAATCTAGCTGTTCGGCATCAGCCTTCATCCAAACGGCTACTCCCGCATCGCCCAAGGGGGGTCAGGGAAAAAAATCGCGAAGCGGGTAACCATATAAGCTTTCTTGGTACATCTGATGAGTGTCAAATGAGTCCATGTACCGCATCACATACCTCTCTGGCACGAATAACAAAAGACTCCAAAGTTTCCTTGACCGGTATGATTGAATCCATACCTGTCTTCAGCTGGCGGCTGTTTCCACCCCGACAACGCTCTGAGGCCTGCCGGATTTGTCAATGAGATATATTTGTGATAGTTAAAATCCTCAGTTCCTCGCTTTGATTCTTAACCGTCGTCACATCTTACATACTCATCGAAACCAAAGATAGCACAATGCAATTCATCGAGCTGCCCGCCGAAATCCACTTGTCCATCGCAGGATTTCTCGACGGGCGGAGCTTCATTTCCCCCATGTGCACCTCACGATACTTGCAAAACGTGTTAGATTGAGAACTTTTTTGTCGGGCTACCGCCCGTATTACCTGCCATCCACAGCCTCGCGCGCAGGAGTCTCTCTTGCATTGGGCAGCGTATTACGACTCTGTAAGGCTTGCAAAAATTGCTTTGGATGAGGGAATCCTTATTTCGCAAGAGGATACTGATAAAACGAACGGCCCTGTGCGTCGCTGCTCGCGCCGGGAGCGTGAAAGTGGCAAGGCTCCTTATTAAACATGGGGCGGAAATAACCCCAGCCAACCCAAGGATCTCAGTCTCCAGTCTTCGGCGCAGCTGTCACAGCTGAGGCTGCCGTTCTCCAACTTCTAATCGACGCTGGAGGAGATGTTTCGAAGCCCTGCGAATGCGACCCCTCCCATCGAACTCCGCTTCTCGTAGCCATCAGTTCAACCCGCGGTTTACATGGATATTACAGTAGAAAGGAGCTAAATAATACAACCCACACCCTGCTATGTGCAGGTGCTGATTTACAAGTCGGCAAACCATTCAGCCCCTGGCTCTAGCCCTGGCGAGCCATGACTTTGGCGTTGTGAGCCTCCTCCTCAACACCAGGGCACATTTACAAGTGGAAGAACTAGATTCCAATCTACAGGTAGTCATGAAATGATCTCACATGCACACAGTAAAAATCTCGTCGCCTTCGGCACAGATATACATCACATGTTTTACCCACAACTTACACGCGGCCGAACCGCGTAACATTTACTACCTCATGGGTGTTCATCTAGAGTTCAAGAAAAGTGGTGAGATTAAGAGCCGCGCTCTGGAAGCTGCAGTACAGTGAGAGAACAAGTGCATCATGAAAAATCTCATTTTGGCGGGGACGAAGGAAGGAAACATGACCAATGAGGATGGGGAGCGCGAGATCCTGGTGTGATAGCCGGCGAAAGTTTCGACGAAAGTGTTAAGGCTGCTTCTAGTTGAAGGATTCAAATGTGAACCCAATTTATGCCGTGAGCTAATCATTGCTGGATTACTTGAAGGAAGAAAGATATACCACTCGTGAACCGGACAATATGATTGAAATGATAGGCTTTTGTTGTTGTGAAAGATGTTATTTCAGGTTGGTGGGGTGGTGGATGAGATGAGGCGCTCCTTGTTTAGTTGATAAATGACCTTCTTCTTGGCACCTATAGGTATATGGTTAATTGGTAGGTAAATAAAAAAAAAAGGATGCTGAGCTCGATTAGACTCCGCTTCAAAAAAACCAATCCCTGATTTTCTACGTATGTCTGTGTCTGAGAGAACATGTCTGCGTGCATGGATATGGTTTGGGAGTCGTGATATCACAAGTATGACGTCATGGTATGGGCTAGGCTACTTTTAGCAAAAAGTCAACATCCATAGATCGATCTAGATCTTCTGTTCTGGATCCCATAACTATACATGAGTACATACACTGAAGACATCACGGCAAGACCCAGAAAGTTTTCCCAAGCATTTCTGATGGCAGAGTATCACTCCAGAACAAAGAACCATATGCATAAATTCTCTTTTCCTCTATATTTTAGATGCTAACCAGATTGAAAAAGTAGTGGCAGCTGGCTTGTTTGCTTGATTGTTTTCATTGTCCCCCTCTCCTTTTGTTGGCCTATCATAGTTACAAAGTTCGAATAATGTGTATTATCTGATGCATGTAAAGGCATGGCAGGAGTGTAGCGAAAAGGGGCGGATATCAGGCTTGTTTTGTATATTTTTTCTGCATTATCTAGAAAGTGAGTTTGTCCATGCCCTTACCCTGCGGGTATGTAAAAATCAAATACCAATGTCTTTCATTCAGCTGTCCGGGTTTCTGCAATTCCATCTGCATATTCAAAGGGAAGTCTCTTGTTTCCCATTCTTTCTAACCATGATGCAGCCATTTGAGGCCCCCGTCTGGAATACATAAAACCTAGTATGCCACCTAGAAGATCGGGCAACCAAAGAGGTACCCTAACAAGGTTTTACTCCACTCATCCTCTAGGCAAGAATAAAGGCACCAGCCGTCAAAATAAAATAAGAGACGCGGGTTTTCTTTTAAAATAAAAGGGAAAGAAAAGGGAAAAAGAAATGAACTTCACAGACAAGCCAACCTACCTACCTATGTCCAACGCCCTCAGCCTAACAGGCATCGAAACACTCTCCCCGTCCGAAAAGACCCGCCGCATAGCCGCCGTAGCCAACGACCTCGCCGCTTCGATAATCTACATCGCCAAGCAAGCAGCGGCCGAAAACCTCAGCACAGAACAGATCGCGCCCATCTACGATCTAATCGATAAGGTGAACGTGGTGGGGAGGCGGCATACGAAGCGGCTGGAGAGGGAGCTGGAGGAACAGGATAAACAAATTGAGGAGATGAAGAGGATGTTGGGGGAACGGGACATGCAGGTCGAGGAGGCTGCGGGGAGGTATCGGGAGATTCGCAGGTTGGTGGAGGGGGGTGGATTTGGCGGTTCGGGAATTCAGCGCGAGGGCAGAGAGACTTGAGCGACGGCTTAGAGGGTTGAGAGGTGATGGACTCGGATAGTTCTAGCTAGGGGGGGGATAGGAGCATGTAGTGTCCAGTCATTTTTGTGATCTATTACTGTTTCCATGACGCAGTGGATAGTTGGGTTTGTCCAGGAACTTGGTGGAAATTCCGGTTTCAATCAGCCTACTAGGGCATTGATCAAAGTTACTTTCATATAAACAGTCAGCGCAATTCCCTTGGTATATCAGCTCTCATATATGTGTATCTGTTTCCGCATATCTCTCGACGTCTGCCCGGGAGTGTAGTTGTTTACATGGATCTTGTTCCTGCGTATCCACGTGATTCGCATTCCGGGCTTATATAAGCGGACGAATGCCGAGGTATTCCACTCCGCAAATTCTGCACTCTGATTGGTTCGGTGGTTGCGCGCTAGAAAATTCCCGAAGGCAAAAAAAATTGTACCGGCAATTTTGCCATTGCAGAGTTGGAGAGCATATAGAATGAAGAGGATTTGGAGAATATAGGAGGGGAATAATAGAGCGCAGAAATGCACAGCCTCGGCTCAATGCATTGGGAAGAGACTGAAGCTGGCTATCAAAACACATACGGCACCCGCTGCAGTCAAATAATAACCCCAGGGAGGCACCGGGTGGAGCATTGGGGGTGTTATATTCGGGTGGAAGTAATTGCAGTGCTTCCGTATCAGAAATCAACAAGCTTTCTCTGTTTTCTCGGCTGGTGTTTTGCCATGTGAAGTTGTACCTAGGTAAATAGCTTGGTTAACGCCTGCCATAGAAGGTTTCGCCGTCCTGAATCAACCAAAAGGAATATCATCTCATTCTCACATTCCTTTTCTTTCCTTTTCCTTTTCTTCTTCAAATATATCAAACCGTAATTTCACAAATTTTATTCTTTGGTCGGGTGATATTTCAAATACCTTCTAAACAGATCATTATCCGTAATATACCTCCCCGTACTTGCCAAGGGTACTCACATCCATAACAATGAGTAAGATGGGAGATTTCGATGCTGTCCGCAAGGACATCATCGCAGAGATGAAAAAGCCGGGATACGACGACGGTAGCGCTGGTCCTGTCTTTGTCCGTCTGGCCTGGTAAGAATATCCTCACGCAGAGTGCTTGTTGTTCCCACCCATCGCGATATCTAACCGGTTTTTGCTCCTCATCCAGGCACTCATCCGGCACCTATGACAAGGAAACAGACACAGGCGGTTCCAACGGCGCCGGAATGCGCTATGAAGGCGAAAGCGGCGATCCCGCCAACGCCGGCCTCGAACACGCCCGCACATTCCTCGAACCCATCAAGAAACGACATCCCTGGATCACATACTCAGACCTCTGGACACTAGCCGGGGTAGTCGCCATCAAAGCCATGGGCGGTCCCGACGTCTCCTGGAAGCCCGGCCGGACCGATTTCGTCGATGACTCCAAACTACCGCCCCAGGGCCGCCTGCCAGACGCTACGCAGGGCAACGACCATCTCCGCAACATCTTCTACCGCATGGGCTTCAACGACCAGGAAATCGTCGCGCTCTCGGGTGCCCACACGCTGGGACGCACACACATGGGCCGCAGCGGCTTCGAGGGCCCGTGGGTGCATAACCCAACGCGCTTCTCGAATCAGTATTTCAAGCTGTTGACGACGCTGGAATGGAAGCCGACGACGCTCTCGAATGGAGTCAAGCAGTTCAACTATGTGGATCCGGACATGGAGGGTGAGGAGCCACTAATGATGTTGCCGACGGACATGGCATTGTTGTCGGATGTGGAGTTTGCGAAATGGGTGTTCGCGTATGCAGAGGATAAGGAGCTATTCTTTGACCACTTTTCCAAGGTGTTTGCGAAGTTGCTAGAATTGGGTATCAAACGGGATGCTCAGGGCAGGATTACCAATACCGATAACAAGCTGGGTGGCTATGTTTCTGCGCCGAAGAAGAGTGATACGCCACGGGCGAGGTTGTGATTCCTCCTTTCTCTTTTGTTATCACGACTCTCACCTCCTGGTTAGGTATCTTTGGCTTTTGTTGCCGCCGGTTTCTCCTGCTGTGATTTTCTTTTGTTTGTCCTTTTGCAAAAAACTATAATTAGCGTTAGATTTTGCGAAGTATCATGATAGAACCTGTATAAAAGATAGACTCAATAGAACTACATCTCTTGAAACACTCCATCCATATTCTACTTAGCCAGCCTGAAAAGAGCGTTCCCATCCACCCTGCCCTTTTAACAAACGAAATGAGGGTTTGGAGTTGTAAAGAAATCAAAGAGTAAAAAAAATCAAGGAAAACACAAAACAAAGCAGAACATACAGGGAAGTAGGGAATCCATCCCCTATTTATCATTGATTCCCTGTTTCTTTTAGCCGCGGGAGCGAAATGATGTTGGAGGCTTGGCCTGGCTTAGTTAGGTGGTTCGTCCTCTCTTCTACCAATATGGCACCGTTGGTGATTGAGCTCTTTTGCCCCAGTAGCCTACAAATGAAGAATGCGGAGAAATCAGCACTAAGCGGTCATCCTTCGAGATTTTCCCCAGTCTCCCGTCCTGTCACAGTTTGCGGGGGAAGCCCCCGCTAACAGAGCACACCGGCCAACCCGCTAGCCAGGGATGATAGCTATCCGGAGAGCAGAACTCTAGTGATCAGGGATAGTTGACTGACGAAGAGTAGAAAACTGCGACAGTATCTGCACAGGAACAGAGTACTGTGGGCTATTCTTAAGAGTAGGAACAAATTCAGGAGGTTTTTTTTCGCCCTAAGTTAGATTATTCCTTATACGATGTTTGATGAGGCTCCTTGGACACATGCTAAAATGGAAGACGCTGGCCACGGCCGAGCGAGCATGTGGTGGTCCCTCAAGTCTGTCAAGAATAAAAATTAAAATAAATTAAAATAAATAGCAATTTATGAGGAAAGGAAATCCAAGGACGTTGTTCTCGATGCTACGTCCAATTTGCTGCGAAATTTAAAATTGCCTTCCCTCTTTTTGTTTTCTGAGGTTTTTGAAAACGACGAATTAGTTAATTACATGACAGCTTGCGTGCTCAACACCATATTCTACAGACTGGACAACGAGAGAAGCACGCATAAACAGTAGGGATATCTAGAGAGGTGGATAAAACGCACTGGTATGATGGACATGGTGAAGGGCAAAAGTTCAAAAAGCAAATACAAAACTGGGCAAATGAAAAAAAAGGAAAAAAAGGGAAAAAAGAAAAAGAAAGAAAATCAAGTGAAACAAGTGTACATAAGGAGAACAAGCCGGGCATGCCAAAAATGAATATGAAAATTAAAGAAAAAAGAAAAAGATAAAAAGATAAAGTAAAATAGAAAGCTTAGAGACAAAATTACGAATCTGCTTGGGACAAACCATACGGCAGGAAAATGAACTGTATCGGAAGGCATCGTATATAGGAAACGCGCGCAAATAAACGAACATGGAGCGAGAGGATAAACCTTCATCGCAGGCGGGCCTGACCTGGGGACCAATAAGCAGGCAGGTTCCTTTTAATTTATTTTTCTTTCTTTCGTGCGCCTATTCATGTCCCTTTTTGGCCCTTTCACTTTCTCTGCTTTTTTCCAGGCGAGTTGGATTCTTCAGATTCATATTCTGGTGATTCCTTACGCTTCGCGGGTTCTCTATGTGTTCCGGGCCCCCGGGGAAGCGGAGCTTCACCCTGATACATATCTAAGTGCTCTTGGAGTGAGCCAAAGGTTCCTGCCCCTTGGGCCTGTTGGGGGGCTGGTAGTCTCCCGCCCGCTAAATAATTTTCAAGTTGAGAGGGACACGGGGTAGAGCCGATGTCTGGTAACGGCGGAAATGTCGATGCTGGCTCTGAAGTAAAAGTCGGCTCCCTGTCTGCATGCTCAGGACTTGGCTGGGCGTCACCCGGCTGTTGGGACATTCCTGGCATCGGTTGTAAAAAATTGGTAAAGTAAGGGGATCTTTGCAGGCAATCCATTAGCAGCTACATTCGACAATTATGGCCGAAGGGTGGTACTACTTACAATGAGGGGTCATCTGCGGGAAACTCTAAACCGAAGGAGTCTATAGGGTAAGAAGGCATTTCCGAAAATAGGGTATCTAGTGCTTCCCCGTGCTCGTGAGCCTGACTTGTGGAAACTCGTGACAAGTCCGGCGTGTATTCCGGCGAGACAGCTTTTGATGGGTTTGCAAATTCTACATTCTCATTCGAGCGACCAAACTCCTGGGCAATGTTTGCGGCGTCGCCAAAATAGTCTGGAGGTGGCATTTGAGTCCTAGGCATGGAAGGCTGGCCTATTTGGCCCTGTTGAGGTGGTGCTAACCGCTGATATCCACTAGGATAGTGAGCACTCACATGCGAAAGGGGTTCCTGTCCTGTTTGTATGTCTTGACGAGGCTGTCCAGAATCTCCCGGGTATTGTAGGGCCTGGCCTCCATATTGACGTGCCCCTGTTGTCTTAGCCGGCTGAGCTCTCGAACTCTGCGGAGGCCCTCTCTGGATAGGACCTGGATGCTTGGTAGGGGGCATGATCTGTGGGTTCGTAGGCTCCGAAGATATTGCGGCTTTGGGATGGTCTGTGGGATGTTTAACTCCTTGCTGTGGTCTAACGGCAGGGACGCCAACAGTTTGAGAGCTGCTTCTGGGAGGGGTTTGAATTTCTTGACTCTTTATTACGGCATCTCGACAAGCGGATACCACATGTTTTGCAGCTTGCAGGACCCCTCTCACATCTCTTTCTTCAGGTACGACGACCTTTTCATAGAAGAGGAGCGCGGCTTGCCCGTCTTGCCACTCTGATAATGGGACACGCTCCGATCGCTCTGATTTTTTAAATTCAAACCCCCCTGTGATCTGCCAGTCGCACTCCTGTGGAGCGTACTTCCGCAGTTTTCCTTTGTCACCTTTTTCATGTCGCTTGTGGTCACTCCAGAAGAGGACGTATTGGAAAGAGTTGCCACTCATGATTGGGTAAATTCCACCCAACCATCGGTATTTTGCCCTCCTCCACTCGCACTTCCAGTCGCGATATTCGATGGTGACATCTGTAGCGGTGTGAGAACTAGGCGGTGATTTAGGGTCTGTCACAAAGGTCAATCGCAATGGTAGCTCATGAAACCTGCGTTGAATCTGGTGCTTGGAGTCTTGAACCTTTTCAAGCCCTGGCGAATTACCCTGTTTTTTGACCGTACAGATACATTTCGTCTCATATGATTTTTCGAAAAAGTAGGTCGTTTGCGCCTGGATGGTATTTTTCGATGGCTCCGTGCTGATACTCTTAAGCGGTATGCACCCAGTGGACGATGGTACTTCAATCCCTCCTTCGTGGAGAGGATTCTGACTGTATCGAACGAGAAATTGGTGAAAAGAGCTAGTACAGCCCTCCCATACCGCCCAAATAAGCTTGTCCCTGTACTTCCTCTGATAACTCGCCTCTTGTCCTAGCATCTTAGTAATATTGCGCTTGAGCGTTACTACTTGTTCGAATCGAGCCTCTGGTGACAGCTTTGGGATTCGCTTGAGGGTATGGTTATCTGAGTCACACCCCCAATCTATCCAAATCAACTCCAAGAACCATTTCGCCTGGTCTTTAAGTGTTGAATGCCAGTTCAAGGTTGTCCGATCGGCTTTCGTGCAACCAGCATCGAGCATGTATGCCGCGGCAATCGCACAGTCAAGAATATTGCCAAGATGCTCATCTTCAGCCGCGCCCTGGCCATGCGAGCGATCGTCCGTAGCCCCTCGCTTAGTGTGCTGAATGCGATGATTCTCGGTCGCATTTAGCAGGATTGGAAACGCGGATGGGCATCGTTCAAGGCTCTGATAAGGGAAATGGAATATAGCTTTTCGTAAATATTCCGCTGGTTCATCTTTAACCGGAGGGGGATGGTCAAGGGAAAATGGTAACGCAGAACACTCTGGCCGTAGAAGGGCAGGGCCTGCATCTGAGTTACATTTCTCAAAGTCCTCTTGACTAGGCTTCAAATCATCTCGCATATAATGAACGATCTTGACGAGATGTCGAAATACCGCCTCATCCTCATGCTGGGCCAATGAATACTTAAAGCCCCATCCGTAGTGCTTTAACAACTTGTCAAGCTTTTTCGAGGGAGCGTCTCCCTTCGAGGTATAGTCCTTTAATGTTTTGTTATAGAGCTTCGTGGGGTCTACTGGCCCCTTCAAAGCGTCAATGTCAAATTTGGGATACGATGAGTCCCACATTGGTACCTTTCTACCCATTTGTCAACAAAAATATAAAAGCAAAATTGAGAAAGAAAAAAAGAAGAAGTTGGGTTGGGTTGGGGAGAAGTTAAGAAGTAGAGGTATTATGCTGTGGACGTTTTGTGCGCTGTGCTTTGGATTCTGGATTCTGGATTCTGAGTTCTGGGTTATTCGTTCTGCGTGTGCGAACAGAGCTTGGGGGATTTAAGTAGCATACGACATACCAGGTATGCAAGGTGGGTGAAAGGGGTGATTATATCGAGGTTGATACATCATATAAAAAAAATGAATCAATCAATCAGTAATAAATAGAGTAAAAATTCAATAAAAATATAAAGGAAGAACTATTACATTGTTATTGTTTCAGCAACAATGAAGAAAAAAAAGCATGGGCCATAATACAATAGAATCGACCCGCCAGTTCATGGCAAGGTCGAGTGAAGCATGTTAAAATCCTTTGGAAGTTGAAACAGTTTTTAACAAGAAATATTCGAGGAAGAAACTCTGTAGACAAACGGCATCCATTCAAGGAGTCGAATGTTTCACTTCACCTCGACACGATGCCCTTTCAGAAAAACCTCACCTCCCCGAAAATAAGAAGAGGTTGGTCATTTTAACCTCCAATAATCCACACGAATACGGGGGATGTTCAGGGAACAGCTGGGAATGCTTCCAGTCAAATGGGTAAACCACTGAATGGGTGGTTTTCTTTTTCTTTTTCTTTTCTTCTCTTTTCTTTTCTTTCGCGTGTAGAGGGCGGTTTATAGCAACGCAGACAGGATGTTGAGATGGATATTCAATAAAGCCGCACCTTGTAGAGAACCTCACAGGAGAAAATGCAAACCGATCTGTCTCCAAGAATCTAATGTTATATAAATGTACTCAGTCATGATTCAAGAATAAAGTCCAGGTCATGATTGGCGGCTAGGGGGACGATTTCAGGAGTCGAAACTAATATCTCCTGATGCTTTGTCGAGGTGGCGGAAAAGCCCCTTTACTCGATCGCTGATAAGACAGTTTAACCAGGCGGTTGATTGTCCCCGGGCTCCATCATAGAAGTATTGAAGCAATGTATGCAAGCAATTGGTATTCCTGCTGCAAAGGCGAAGTTGGAGTGGGCTGAGGATCTGTTGACCTGATCAAGTCAGACCCAGGGCCGTAGAGATATCGAAAATTTGGGGCCAGATGGGCGTCTAGGAGTGTGCACGATAGTGATCCGTAGCTAGTGGAGAGATAAGAGGCTAATATCTCACCTAGTCGACCAAAGGCGGGAGTAAATAGGTGTCCTTATTCACGTTGAACAACACCGTGAGGCAATTTGACAGTGTCGTGATAATTGGACTCGAGTGCAAATCTGCTAGCCACGAGTTAGGACGTGATAGATCGTGAGTGAGTGCTTTCGCCATCCTCTGCAAAAGGGAGTAATTTAGTTTCTCTAAGTTTGTAAGGGGGGATGTGTTCTTGTTCGCCATGAGGCCCTAGTGAGAGCCAACATTTCTCAACCCTCTCTCCATCAAAGAAACGGCACAACAATGGGCTGAAAGAGCAAGTGGTGTTTTGAAAGGAACAATCGGGCCCAGTCGGTCATATTAAAGGCGATTTGAAACAGGGGTTCTTCGACGTTGGCCGTCGTGTTTGTGAGAGTCCGAAAGCCAATATTTAAGGTTGAGTGGTGTGCAACAAAACTAATGTACTGTACAGTACAGGACTACGGAGCAACTAGAAACATCTCAATACCGGGTTTTAACTAATTCCGGCCCGCAAGAACAGCAGTTATAGGGGGTGGACGCCTAACCCAGTCGCCGAGCTTCAGGCATGCAGTCCCTAAACCAGCCCCAAATCTTCCGGGGGCTTATCAATCATCCATCAGCCATGAACTATACTATGAAAGTAACGGATTTACCGTCTGAATTTCTAGATTCCACACGCGCCTCCGCTCTCACGCCTGAAATGTATCCAGATTCCCACTTCGCTCCATGCTAATTAACCAAACCGCTCTTTAAAATACCCAATCTGGCCACATAGACCAGCGAAGTAAGCTTCATATCTCGGTTTCCCTTGTCGAAATAAGAAGAAATTCTGTTTCGAAGTTCGCTTTTTGTTATGATTGACTACGGATTTCCTAGGCTAGGGTTAAAAACGCGGGGAGGTCAGAAATCAAACAAAGCCAAATGTTTTTTTTTTGTCCTTCACTTTCGTTGTGCAATTTGTGTATTGTTTCCCATGTGTCCATATGTTTCATATTTTATTTTATTCATGCTCCCCTTTGAAAAAGACACTGGCGATCGTCTGGGAAAATGGCAAGAATATCATTTTATGCCAGTGAAACCC
>QGQJ01000068.1:0-74967 GCA_003206725.1 Blastomyces emzantsi
GGAGAAAGGTAATGTTCTTATTAGTTTTTCTTCGTGGAGGGGGGGGAGGGGTGAAGGTTTGCGGGGGTTTGATGTCTGTCCAGCACAAAGCTGTTTGTTGAGATGTAGTTGTCGGCTGTATATAAACAGTTTGAGCTGGAGGTTGAGGTTCTGTCCCAATCGGGAATGGCGCACCCTGGGAAGCTATGATATAAATCATCGCAAGGTCCAAACCTCCAACAACCACTAAACGTAGAAATGAAGTTAATACTAAATGAGAATGTAAAAATCTTTGAAATTTTGGTTATGATTTAGTTACAAGAAACGCTTGTTTATTCTCACTGCTGTTCGGGCAAACACAACGGAAGAGGGAAGAAACTAAAACTAAACAAAGAAGGAGATTTACAATGAATCAAAGCAGAAATCTGTGATAATTTTTCCCACAAAAAAGATGCAATATGTAAGCAATAGTACTTGAGAGAAATATGGGGAGAAGGCTGAGAACGGAAAATTATAAAAAAGGGCTGGCCGAGCGCGAAAATAACCGCAGCCATAGTATGTGAAAGAAACACTCCGCCAGCCAAATATTATCAGGGGGAAATAAAAACCTTTCAATAGGAAAAACAAAGAACGCCAAATGCTTCCGCCAATGCCTCGTTGCTTCCAAAAAAGAAAAGAAAGAAAAAATCGCTATCTCCATAAACCAAAAATCAAAAGCCTCCTCCCCCTAGGCCGAGGAAGTCAGGGGGAAAACCGGGGGGGGGGCGGTGGCGGCGGAAGCAAGTTATAAAATCTCCTTCAACTTCGACTTCTGTGCTGCCGTCAACGTCGTCGGGAACTTAACTTGGACTTTCACAATCATATCCCCCCGCTGGCCGGGGAATTTCGACTTCGGCATGCCGAGGGATGGGAATTTCTCCTCAAAGCCCGGTTGGGTCGGCCCCGACCCGGATACTCGAAGTTGTTTACCGTCTATGGTGGTAACGGTGCGGTTCCATCCTGTGAGAGCTTCTTTGAGGGGGATGTCGATGGTTGTGATGAGATCGTCGCCCTCGCGTTTAAAGGTTGGGTGCTCTTTCTGTTGGATGGAGATGTGTGTTAGTGGACAAATCGCTTGTACTATGTATATAATATCCGATCAAGTGGAAGGGGAATATCAAAATAAAGACTTTACCTCAGTAATAATAAAATGAAGGTCCTGCGTGCCTCCTTCTTCCTGATCCCCCACCCCAGCATACTTAATCTTACTCCCCGCCTTCAACCCAGGCTTGACATCAAATTCCAAAATCTTATCCTCCACACTCCTTTTTCCCGTCCTCTCATCAAAAGTCTTCCTCTTAATCTTCATCCGCTTATGCACGCCCGTAAACAATTCCTCCAACGAAAGCGGCAACGGCCGTTCCACCGTCGTAACTTCCGGCGTCGGTGCCCTCCGCGCCCCATTCGCAGCACCTTTACGCCGTACCCCAGCTCCCCTCGCACCGCCTAAGCCACCCAAGATCGAAAACAGGTCGTCGTCCTCCATCCCCGCGCCGCCCGAGCGGGCAAAGTTCGAGAAGATATCCTCCGGGTTGCTGAAGTGGAATCCACCAGCGCCACCGCCTGTGGAGAAGTGGAATGTCCGCGTCCCACCGCCGCCAGGCATGCCTCCTCCAAAGCCCGCGAAACCACCGGGCATTCCACCAGCTCCGAAGGGCATTCCGCCCGGCCCGCCAGCACCGGGAGGAGGCTCTGCGGTACCCCCGCGCAGTAGGAATTCAAGGCCATATTGGTCGTATACTTTTCGTTTTTCGGGGTCGGATAGGACTTCGTAGGCTTGGGATACCTCTGTACGATAACGAATTTGTTTCAGCCATCTTTCTTGTTTTCTATCGACTTCAAGAAATCTTTTTTTTCGAAGGACTTGGTTCGCCCCGTTGTCTTGCTAAAAGAAATATTAAAAAAAAATATATACCTTTAAATTTCTCTACGGCATCTGGGTTATTCTTATTCTTATCCGGGTGGAATTTCAGTGCTGCTTTCCTGTTGTTGGTTTTTATTAAAGTTAGTAGAGGTGGCGCCTTTAGGACATACTGAACAGTCAAAACAAATTATAAAAAACTACCGGAGTATAGCCAATAAACAGAAAAAAGAAAAAAGAAAAAAGATCCAAGGAAATGTTATAATATATGTAATAAGAGATAGAGGGGAAGACATACTTATAGGCCCGTTTAATCTCATCCTGAGTAGCGGTTGGCGAGATACTCAGTGAGTCGTATAGCTTTGTTTCCGCAACCATGTTTATTAAACTGAAAACTGAATCAACTAATGAGTCAAGGACGAGTGACGGCTATAGGGGAGAGGATGCGGGAAAGAAGAGTAGGTGTGTTAATGCTTGAAGAGACGGATCGGATCGAGAGACGAGCGGAACGATCGATTGAAGAGGATTTCCTGGTGGACGAGCTACTAGGCACATACATGGTGTGAGCAGACTGGCCTCTTTTGGGGGCGCAATTATATGCATGCAAGTATGCGTGCTTATGTGCGTATGGATATCGAAAGGAACTTGCGTTCCAGTGGAGGAGCCAAGAACCCAAGAGGCAAATGGCAAAGAGAAAGTGGGATGTTATCTTACTTACCCTTACACCGCTATGCCCCGAATCGAAGGTAAATAAAAGGTGAAGTGAAGGCAGGTAGGAGGGGAGGTGTATGGATGTATCAAACATGCATAGATATATGGTCATGCGAGCACGGCGGTTATTATTGGTAGTCGGTTATTAAGTAATTGCCTTCTGCAACCTATTCGTCGTGGTGGTGATGCTGGCTGCAGATTGAAGTTGGTAGCTTGGAGTCGTATTAATTGTTGTATTTTTTTCTTTTTCTTTTCAGAATTGGCAAACTCATCTGGCCGGCATGGCAAGTTATGTATGTAGCTTGAATCGTTTTTGGGGAAATAAGTGACGTGACGTTGTTCTCGCTGTCTTGGATTTGTCGAGGGGGGCGCTGTTGTCCCGCCCAGCCTTGGTCTCCACCAAACAGATATTGATAGTAATAATACCTAGGTACTTAGCTCTGGGCCGGGTCTTCTTGGATTAAGTTGGAATACAGGCAAAGTGCAAAAACCGGTTGCATCATGGAGTAACTCAATTCAAATAAAAAAGAAGCTTCGAGAAGCTTCCATCGCGGACAGGGTTTTTGCGTGTTGCAGAGCTCTGCAGTGATTCCATTCCAGAAGGCTGTTAGCTAATGTCCTCTTTGGGGTCAAGCCCTTGACAATGAAAAGGTATTTGCATAGCAGTAAAGGATAGTCCAGTTGATAATTGGCTGTTCAATTGTATTGCTGTAATTTGTACTCTGTAATCCGTATAACTAGTAACTATATAGCGTTATCTTCCTCCGATGTTTCTGGAGTTGCCACAGCTCAAGTGGTCAAGTGGGGTGAACCAGCCCTAATCAGAAGCCCTAAGTGGCCCGATTCGGAGGAATCCGCTTGCCCCTGCTGCCGACCAGCAAACCAGTAGTTAGAAACTGAGGGCAGTATCGAATACATGTGCAGTATGATGTAAATACTACTACTACTACTACTACAACAATTACTACTAGTGACCCCATTATCGCTGCTAATTCAGGCACAGACTAACTCTACATTGGGGTGTACATGCTTTTCTTCTCTCACTTTGTGGCTATGGACACTACATCCTCGTCCGCAACTACATGCCCAAGCCCCACCCGCTGTGGAACATGTCGTGCACTGGCTCCCCAAACCAACGCATACTTAAAGTTCTCTTTTAGTGTCCGATGGATCTGATCGCACACGTCTTCAATCGTAGAATTGTTGCGCACAATTAATGCTTCTGAAAAGTCGGGATCGTCGCCCTTTCTGTTACAAGTGTTAACATACCAACTGAATTTCCCAAGGCCCCACCACATCACGTCTACGGACGGGACGAAAAGAGAGCTTACCGCTTGGTATACACCCGCATAAGCTGCAACTCGTGCCAGCACCGCTCAATCACATCCTGAATACCAAGGTCCAGTTCGCAACTCATAACGCACGTGTTGGGCTCACGGGCAAGTTTGTCCAGGAAATCCAGGCTGACACTGTCTATTTTGTTATAGACGTAAAGGCTGGAAGCCGAGAAAAGGTATGTTAGTTTGTGACAGATGACACGGTTTGTAAATGAACACAAGGGACGAAAAGTACCATTTAATATATTTCCTGTGGTCCTTCATAATCACATCGATAAAGTCATCAACCGTAGCTAAGCGAGATAACAGTCAATTTCCTTCGCCTCTATGACAGGATAACTAGGAACGGAATATAGCAAAAAAAGGCAATTCAATGATCTGGAAAAACGTACCATTTTCATCGCGGACTAAAACTTCGCAATTCAAAATCTTGTAGTCTCGTAAAATATTGTAGAGCATTTTCTCATCTAGATTTTTGGGCGGTGACTGGAATGTGATTTTCATTCCGCCTGCCTTTTTCGCTTTCAGGTAAATATTTCTGTCAACGCATAAGGTATACTCACATATATTAGCATAGATTAAAACAATGCGAAGTCGAGGCACCGCGTTTAAATGCAATTATAACTCACGGGGGTTCCCGGTTTAAGCGGATCCCAACTGCCTCTAATTCAGCTTCCAGCAGTGCCCGCTGTTCGGCCCGTTTCGTGGCGTCAAGAATCATCATTATTAGATCGCTAGTCTAAGAGTAGAGGTTTTAGTAGATATCCAGGGTTCATATATTCAAGGAAGAACCAAAGCAACACAAAATAACACAAAATAAATACATTGTAAATTGACCATGGGAAAACCATACCTTAGCAGCAGAAATCACTTGCCTCCCTCTCCCCTTACCCTCAGCAGCACCTTCAATGATACCGGGCAGATCAAGGATCTGGATCTCGGCACCACCGTACTCCAAAACTCCAGGAATCGCCGTGAGCGTCGTGAAGGAGTATGCTGCAACCTCACTCTTCGTTTTCGTAATCTTTGATAAAAAAGTCGACTTGCCCACAGATGGGAATCCCACTAGGGCTATTCGCGCATCACCACTCTTGCTCACATCGAAGCCTGAGCCACCGCCAGATCCCGCTCCACCTGTAGGCTCGAGCAGCTGTGCTCGTAATCGTGCGAGTTTTCTGGGGAGAAGGAGTTAATCATATATATATGGCCAAATTGTTTTAAGACTTTTGCTGTAGCTAGAACGCAGACAAAACGGCCTTCGTGTCACCAGAATAAGAGGAACATGCAACTACAAGCTGCTTAAACAAACAGCCTTGATGCTCGCTATCCAGGCCAGGGTGGGAACAAGGTACTTTATCACAAGAGGTGGTTTTCACATGTGGAATAACACTTTCCTTTGCAAATAAAAAAATTCGATGGAAAGGCACAACATTCCACAAATAGCACATACCCTTTTAGCAGACCTAGATGGTATTCTGAAAAGCGAGTTTGATATATTAATATACTGCTACTCGCATGTCATTAAATGGAATAGTTCCACGAACCGGTTGCCTTATTCTCTGTTCATGAGAAAGTTAGTGATAATCTCATTTAGAACGAACGAAAAGAGAACTCACTCTGCGTCCTGCGCATCTCCTCCTCGATCCTATACAATAGCAACACCACCATGTTAGACCCGCTCATTGAATCGAGATTGTTGCTATCGGCGGGGTATAAGTGCTCGCTTACTCTTTAATTTTCTCTGTGATGTTCACCATTTTTGTAGATGGGCACCTGACAAGGTGCAAAACGACTCCTAAATAAAGTAAAATGAGATAATTTACTATTGAACAAGGAATAGATCTAGAAGAAAAGTCGGCCCCAGCACGGTAAAGATGTAGCTAGCTGATATCGCGTTCTGGCACGGGCAGAACGAGCGTGGTCAGCTTTTGTGATTACATAATCCGATTTTCGAGATCCCAGACTGTGAGACGGGCATTCAAACGGAGCTTCATCAGCTTCAACATAACCAAAACCACATCCCACTCGCGATCACTCCTTGAGCTATGGCTGAAACAACTACTATGCAGCGGCCTACGGCTCCTTCTACCTCTCCCGGACCAGATAATATAGCACAAGAAGGAGAAGCTTCTGCACTCTCCACGGATCTCGCCGTCGCCAATCCCGCAGACACCTCCCTCGCGACCACCACTAGAGACCCAGCAGACGCCGAAAAAAAGACCAAAAAAATAATCCGCCGAAAGCGAAGACCAGCCCGACCTCAAGTCGACCCAGCTACAGTGAAATCCGAACCCCCACCCCAAACAGGCACGATCTTCAACATCTGGTACAACAAATGGTCAGGTGGCGACCGTGAGGACAAATACCTCTCGCAAGAACCTGCCCCGTCTCGTTGCAGCATAGCCCGCGACAGCGGCTACACACGCGCAGACAAAGTTCGCGGTTCATATTTTTGTCTCTTCTTTGCGCGCGGCCTATGCCCCAAGGGACACGAGTGCGACTACCTACATCGTCTCCCAGGCCTGCACGACCTGTTCAATCCGAACGTAGACTGTTTCGGCCGCGACAAACACAGCGATTACCGAGACGATATGGGTGGCGTGGGCAGCTTTATGAGGCAGAACAGAACGCTGTATATCGGCCGGATACACGTTTCAGATGACATTGAGGAGATCGTCGCGAGACATTTCGCCGAATGGGGCCAGGTGGAGCGCATCCGCGTGCTGAATTCTCGAGGCGTGGCGTTCGTGACATATACGAATGAAGCAAATTCTCAGTTTGCTAGAGAGGCGATGTCGCATCAAAGCCTGGATCATAATGAGGTGCTCAATGTGCGGTGGGCGACGGTTGATCCGAACCCGCTGGCGCAGAAGCGGGATGCGCAGCGCATCGAGGAGCAGGCGGCGGAGGCAGTCAGGAAGGCCCTACCTGCGGAGTTTGTGGCGGAGCTGGAGGGGAGAGATCCTGAGGCGAGGAAACGGAAGAAGATTGAGGGGAGCTTTGGGCTTAGTGGCTACGAACCCCCTGACGAAGTTTGGTATGCTCGCACCAGGGAATTGGAGCAAGTGGAACAAACTCAACAAATCGAACCTCCGGCGGAAGCTCGTTTAATTGAGGACGTTCCAGCAGCAGCACCGCAGCAGCAGGAAACCAGCGGGGGTGGTATATTATCTGGGTCAACTCTAAGTGCACTGAACGGATTTACGGGGGGGAATTTTACGACAAAACCAAGCGCCCCGGTGTCCAGTGGACCACTAGTGGCTTATGACAGTGATGATAGCGACTGATACTTTCTCTTTTTTCAATTTTGCTTGTACAATAGTATTTTTTAATCCATTGAAGAACTGTTTCTCATTTCAGCAAACATTAAATGCTCACCGTGAAAGACGGAGCTCCTGCATCGCATACTCAGCTACCAAAGAAATATACAGGTACCCTGCGTTCATGTCATTCATAGCTCATTCATACTCATATTCATCTTTCATATGGCTCATTTCTCATTACTACGTGAGAGATCATAATAGATACAACTCCCGGTGCGGTAGTTGTAAATAAACGCATTCTTATAGTTTTCCTTGCCATCCTGAGGGTCTCGGCGCTCATTGGCAAGGTCGTTGAGCATTTCATGCACCTGGGCCATATACTTCCTTTCCGTCAGTGGGCAGCCCTGTATCACTGTCCGCCACCTATCGGGGTCTGAAAGACGGGTATCCCGGAGGGCTTCCAAAACCTCATCTCGAGTATCAATAGCCGCAATAGGTCCGTCAAGCGCTCTGTCCATCACGTTGCGTGATTCGCGAATCGCTAGGAGAAGGAAAAATGAACTATTAGAATAAGGGTTCCTTTGCACACAGGGTGCGTAGGCTTTTCAAGGGTAACATACCGGCCTCAATGATGTTTCGCCTATTCGTTTTCTTGCTCCGGTGGAGTGCTACCAAAATCCGTACGTCCTGGTCTTTCTCTCTGACCGAAGTGTGGGGCTCTTGATGATACATATGTTTCAGCGGTTTGCCAGCACCTGTCAGATGCTCACGCTGATTCCGCGCGCCGATTTCGCTTCGAAGCCACCCCGCCAATTCAGAGCTTCTCACCTCAAACTCTTCTTTGGTGCTGATATTCTTAACTTTCAGTCCCCGTTCCATGCTATCCTGCTTGACGATTACGACCCAGCTATGGTTATCGTTCTTATACCGCGCGAGGATCTCCTCGAGGGAGGAAGCATCAACGGAAAGTTCAGCACTAATTGCATGCGCCCAAAGGTCCTGAACGACCCCAACTCCCACAGTACGAAGGACTGTAGCATCGAAACTAGCGACGAGAACATCACACTATTTCAATCAGAATTTGCCAAACCCGAATTCCTCCAAAGGAGGTTTAACTCACCCGTCTTGACCGCCAGATTCCGCTTATTTCCGCCTCTCCTTGTTTGAGGAAAGCTTTATTTGACCCTTTCAGATAGTTTGACATTGAGAGGCAGAGCTTTTCCCATCCGAGGTTGAATCCGACGGCATGACGCTGATTGCCTGAATATAGAACCTTAGGGTGGAATTCTTGAATGAGGCTGTCGTATCGTCCTCCAGCCGCAAAGACATCTCGTCGTTTTGTGTCGGAAACGCATTGAAAGAGAACACTGCCGCGAAAGAATTTGTCGTTAAGACTGCTCAGGGGGTTTACGTAGATCTTTCTCTTCACACGGAATCCTTTAAGATACGACACCACGGCATTTAAACGGGCGAATATCGGAGCGAGACGGTCTGCAAACTCCGTTCCTTCCATGATTGTACGAAGGCGTCTTAAGGCTTTGTCTGGACTATCTGTTATGTGGCATTAAAAAATGTCAGGTCTAAAAAGGGAGTCAGTATGGAAGAACAAACCTCGAAAGTCGAAGCGGGCAAGGTCATCAACAGATGTAGATGCGACCCCGACAGTTGGAGATCGAAGCTCACTACGGATCTTTTGCATTGAGTACGGTCCAATATTCAACTTGCTAATGATTTCTTTAACTAGGGGTTTCTGATGGGGGCTGATTCGACAAAAAGACATAATCGCGTCAAGGAGGTCTGAGTGGTTAATGTGGAAACACATTGGGGCAGATCTCAAAGAAGGAAATTCATTCAAAATCTCGTCCAGGACCTTAATGACTTCCGCTTCCTTTAGCGCCAGATCCAAGGTGTTATGTGATATCATGTCAAAGTCAACCTCACGATGGCCACGCGGAGCTCCTCCGTGTATAGACTCCCGGTAAACGGTGCCAAAAGTAAAGATCTTTTCGATAGACGAGTCTAATCTAGGTACAGAACGAGCATTCGGAAGGGTGAGATCGTAGGGCAGTTGAACAAGGTTGCCTGCAGGATCCAAAAGGCGTACCACCCCTGGGGGGTAGTGTTCAGAACGTGGGAATAGGGAGCTGCGTGTCGTCTCAACAGCGCCATGTTTCCTGAATATCGATATTAATTTCTCTTTCACTAGACTTTGAAGCAACACTTCGGCAGCGGGCGGCGTTCCGCGAGAGTCCATATCCCATGCGATGTCTTCGAATTTTCTGGCAGGCTGGGAGAAAATAGCTGAGAGGATTTTCTTGTAGTCGGGTGAATTAGGATCGGAGAGAATGCCCATAATAGCTTTTCGAAACATTTCTTCTTCAACCTGCAGAGGTATTTTGCCGCTTTGGAGAAGTTCCGCCGCAGTGGGTCGTTCACTTGGACGATGGCTCAGAAGCGACTCAATTATTTCTCCCTGTATAGCCCGCTCTGGTACATCGAATGTTGAGGGGAGCGTATGAACCTTCTGTCTCACGTTCTGCAATGTGTGATCGCGCTCCATCGCCGTCTTGAGAGGATGGCACATTTCCAAAAATATTATGCCAAGTGAATACATCTAATGTCATCAGTATTATTCCATTCAGGCATAATTTTCGTGGGCGTAAAATATTTAATAAGAAACTTACATCGACTTTCTCATTATACTGGCCGACCGACACAGATTTCATTTCAGGAGCAACATAGTAGGTAGTTCCTATACTCCGGGTATAATTCCCAACAATGTCTGTAGTATTTGAAGATCGAACTGCCGTTGTAAACTGGCCAGTCGTAGCTAGGCCAAAGTCGCCGATGCGTGGGTTGTTCGCAACATCAATAAATATATTATCTGGTTTCAGATCCCGGTGAATAATGCCATGGCTATGGATATGGCTTAGGCCGTCCAGGATCTGTCGAAACAATCTCCAAGAAAACTCGATGTCGTCATATAATCCGTTCCTGATTAAATCGCGGAGTGTCTATCAAGATACAGTTAACAAGCTAATTTTGTACGGAGAGCAGCCTGGGTGGCAATATGCTTACATGCTTCTCGCAATATTCCATCTGAATGTAAAGCGTAGTTGTCACAGTATGGGATGATGATCCAGATCTCAGCCTTTGAAGGCTTGGGCCTTCATCTGTTTTTGATGGGCTCCGTTGTCTATGATGGCCGGATTCTTCCGAAGCCGTATCAGTGTCGTCATGCCCATCACTATCATATCCAAACTCTATGTCAGGATATCCCTTTGAGCTTATGAAATCAAGCCCACTTGTGCTATATCCGAACTCTACGTCGTCCTCAGGATGATGCGAATTTGCTTCGGTGGATGATACTGCCTCCTCGTCAATAGCATGATAGTCTCTTTCGAGCCACGCAGTAAAATACCGTACGACGTATGGATGATTAAGCCTTGATAGTAGCATAATTTCGGATAAAGTATCCTTGAGCGCGATCCCTGACTTCGAGGAGATTTTTTTGATCGCGTAAAACCCTCCGTCTAGTTTGTTTCGCGCTTTCACAACCTGCCCGAAGCCTCCTTTGCCCAGACGCCCAGCCTCATCAAAGTCCTGCCCATACCGAGAAAATGAAGGGAGGGCTCCCTGGGAGTCAAGCCGGCTTCGTCTTCGCAGCGAAATTGGATTGGATGCGACCGACGGTTCAAGCAGTGGCGCATCGACTCGGAAGAACTCGAATGGTTGAATTTGGAATGCAGTGGGGCGTTTTTTTGGGTCCGGTCTAAAAATCTCTCCAAGCATTTCCTCCAAAGGCATTGAAAGCTCTATCGCATTCATAAGAGCGTTGGCTGATGTATACCGCTGCATTATGTCCTTTCCAAAACTCATTTGCAGAAAAACTATCCCTAGATCCCATACATCAGTTTTGGTGCTGGGTTGAGATCCTTTCTGTGTGAGCTCTGGTGGAATCCAAAATGGAGACTGCGAGGAGGTTAGGGTTCGCTTCGCCCCTGATGGCACTGGAAGCGATTCCTCCACACCACTTAAAAGTTTGAGTATGGTGTTGTTGGACTGGGTTCTGAACAATAACACTCGTCCAGAATGAATATTGCCATGAACGATACCGCTACGATGATAATACTCTAAGGCATCAAGCAGCTGTATCATCCAAGCCCTTGCGGTGTCCGCCGTCACACTTCCGATCATGTCAAGCAGCTCGGATAGCGATCCTTTGTTAGCATACTCGAACAAAGTATAAATATGCCATGCGCTTTCGTGGGAAGCCTCAGAGTCGAGAGGGCGATATATCTTGAATCCAATAAAATCAACCAGGTTCGGGTGTCTCAGTCGCTTTAGGATTTCGAGCTTGTCTTCGCTCGCCCTAATTTCCTGGCGGAGGTCACGTTCCAAGCCCTTCTCCCGAATAAATAGCTGTTTAAGGACGAGGAGTGGAACATGAGCCCCGTTTCCAGGAATGACAGGCCTCACTGTGAAAGTCTCCTTGTGAGGCGAACTGGTAATTAAAGTCTTCCCAAGTACCGACCGGAATGTAATAGGTCGTTCATCATAGTCATTCATTACTAACGGTGGGTCAAATGAAACAACGCCAGGACTATCTTCAGATAAATCAAAGGACTCGTTATCCTCGAGGGCCACCTTGCTTCTCCGTCGCGACACTTGTTCCTTCGCTCGTTGTCTTTGCTTGATTTTGCTCTCAAGTAGCGTTTGTAAAGCCTTCTCTTCTTCAGCAGTGGCTTGTTCCTGCTTCCTCCGCTCTTCCTGCTTTTGTTCCTCGGCTTGTTGAATTGCTGCAGCTTCCTGGACTATCCGTTCTTCCTCCAGGCTTGGTATGTCTTTGTCCTCGGCTTGTGCTATGGCGACATCTTCGAGGATATCCTGGACGGAGAGCGCAAGTTCGTAGATCATTTCTGAACCCAGAAGGGTTTTCGGTTTGGTTTCAATCACATCCTTGATCCTGGATTTAGCTCCTCTCCGGAGGTCATCAAGGCCTTGGACGGTCAAATTTGGGACTGTCTTAGGGTATGTCGCAGGCAGCGAAACTAACAAGACAACCTGCACGTCCGGATTGGAGGAAGCTCTCAGATGCAATTTGAAAGATACTTCAGACGCTTGCTATTTACCAGAACATGAGTACATCATCCCGCATATATATGTGCGCATATCTGTAAATACAAAAAGGCGAGCGCATTTTGTACAGTACTTACATGCCAAGCTGCTTGTCGGACTTCTACATCCTCAAAATCAGTCGAATATATTGAGCGCAATGCATCGGCCTCATTCTCATGAATTTCTTTATAGTTAGTGGTAGGAAAAACAGCAGGTGATTCAGGAGGATTCTCCTTTTTCTCTACTTTTGGAGCGCCATTTTTCAGGACATTGCTTTTCTTATGTTTGTGAGGCATGGCGGGCTTTGGAAATGGACGCAGGACACATTAGAAGAAGATCGTGATGTCCGTTGCTCTTAGTAAGAGTAAGCAACGAAGATGCAGCCGAAGCTGCAGCCCTCTACCTAGACATGATTAGAAGGGATCGCGGGGAATAAGTCGTTAAATTGAGACTTAACAGTTGATATAGCGGGGAGATAGAAGGGTCGTCTTGGTTTGTGAACAGTGATGTGTCTACTGGAACAATGTTTTTCCCACGTGGCGCCAGTAGCCGGCTAAATTGATGCACTAAGCCGAAAACAGTATATATCGCGTTTTCCGCGCTACACGCGCCAGCCGGCTGAGTGACGTCGAAGTAAACAAACCAACCCCAACTCGACCCACGTCGCAAGACAGCTGCATCCACAACTGAAAACCAGTGAACACGATATGGGGCAATGCTTCTCTAATATTTGGCCATCAGTTTTAGTCTCCCCTTCTCTCAAGCAACTTCCAGCCGTTTTGCCAATATGTTAGGCTGGCTGGCTGGTTCCGCACGCGGTGAGTACACCGGCTTTGCAGGTACGTTTCACACCGCCTCTATACGCTTCCTGCCAATAAGAAATTTCCTTTCGCGCTCCAATTGTTAATTATTTACACTCTCGTTAGACGATTCCAAAGTCCAGGAAGCTCCAGAAACCCCCGCTCCTTTATTTGCTTTTCGCGCATTCAAAAGTGCCTTTGTGGGCACGCCAGGCCCCGATGCTACCGACGACGAACTTACAGTTCCAATTAAATCATTAAAGCCCACCGTCAATCGCAAGGGCACCGATATACATATGCCTCTAAAACAAGAAAATCCAGGCTCTTTAGATTTGCAACCATCGCTTCGAAAGTCAGATGAAGTACCACCTATGGCTTCCCCCACAAAGAGCATTCTGCTCACACCAGGAACTGCAGCGACGCGACGGAAAACTGTATCGTTTGGTGAGGGAGTTGTGGATAATGAACGAAAGAAGTCTCCCTTCGAATCGACTGCGTATAATGGTAATATAAGCCGACAATGGACAGGCAAACTACATGAAGGAAGCGGGAAAAAGAGCAGCAAGCTCACCAAATCTCTCATCGAGGCTCGGAGCAAAAAAACAGGTGAAGAAAAGAAACCGAATGAAAATGACGAGCTTTTCGATATTATGGATCGAAAACCTCGTTCGCCTGCTAAGGAGACGTCCAGGCCCAAGGGGAATAAAGAACCGCCCAAGGACGAGGATGACGACGAAAGCGAAGAAGATATGACGACAAATCTTAATGAACCGCATTCACAGTCAGGGATATATTGGAAATCCGAATTCGATAGTTATAGGGCGAAAACTGAGCGAGAGATTAAAAAGCTGATTCAATACCGATCAGTTGCGAAATCTTACGCGAAGAAAAAGGACTTAGAAATGCGACGTTTATCAGAAAAATTGAAACGAGAAGAGACCAAAGTTGCGGAAATGGAGAGTCACGTTTCTAAGCTTGCAGCTGGGATGGTAGACGGTACTAACAAAACGGGGTCAAATGAAGACATGTTTAAAGAGCTATCCGAACAGACAGCCTTAGCTGTACAGTATAAGCGCAAAGCGGATTCGCTGCGGAAGGCTCTAGAACGACACGGGGTGATAGACAGCGATGGCGAGTCTCAAGAAAATAGTACAGCCTCAGAGGATGTTTGCCAAAAACTCCGAGAAACGGGAAAGGCACTTGAACTGGCTAATACCAAGCTCGAGGAGTTAGAAAACAACAAATCGGATACAAAAAAGCTTCAAGGCCTAGCTGAGAGTTCGGAACGTAAAGCCATCGAACTTCAGAAAGAAAACAAGGCATTGAAACTGAGTCTCGCCAGGTTCAAGGAGGAGATGACGAGTTATGAGGACCGACGGAAAGCTAAAGAAGCAAGGCTAAGGCAGAAAGAGCAAAAGCTGCAGGACCGAGTCCAGGAGTACAAGAACCGTTTAGAGGAGGCGAAGCAACACCACCAAGAAGCGGAGCAAGTTTTAAAACAATCCTTTACTGAAGAGAAGCAACATATGCAGGATATTATCGACTCGCTCCGTCACAATATATCAGTCGTGGAAAACATTTCTCATAACAATGTTAGACGGAAAGGTGAAATCAAAGTATCGCCAAACCCTGTGGATACGAAACGTGAGCATGACATGGAGGATGGGCAAGATGGGAAGCATGACCCTCGCAAAGCAACTGAATCGGGGACTCGAATCTCCCAAGGGTATAAAGATATAAAGGCGGAAAGCTCCAGAAAAGACCCTGTTCAAAATGCAAGTGATCCCAGACGCGACAGTTTTCGAAATACTCTTAACGAACATGTTGATGTGATAGAGCCCCAATCACGCGTGTTTGAGCGAAATGGGACTAGACCTGAGCGCCCTACGCGGAGTCGAACAGACACTTTGATTGACTGCAATGAGGACCACAACGAGCCACTGACCAACTTGGAAAATTCTCCTGCTCTGCCCAAAATACGCGTTGCCAGAACTCTTCCTTATCGAGACAATCCCCCCATCCCGCCATCTTCACCGCCAGCCTTTCCATCAATGGAGAACAGCCCAGTGTCCTCACCTGACAAGCGAAGGCCAAGATCACATGTACAAGTCAGTTCAGCTTTGTCCCCAAGACCCTCGATGGTCCATATATCTTCAAACCCGACAAACCCTCCGGCAAGACTTTCAAGTCAGTATCAAAATCACCTCAGGCGGAAAGTCAGCGGGACCCGTGTGCTTTCGAGGACTTCTGCCAAGGCTGTAGCGGCGTCGGCGACTAGCTATGCGGGGTTGAATCGTCAGGTCCCCTTCAAGGGAGATGAGTCTATACTCCGCGGCAGCGACTCCCCCAATAGTCCCGCGAGCCTGAAACGTGATTCACTCCCAGCGGATAGAGTGGCAGCAGCTATGAGGCGACTCAAACTCAGGGATCAGGGGAAAAGGGTGAACGCTGAAGGGAAAGAGAATGTTTGGTCAGCTTGATGTGCATTTTTCTCGCCTTTTTTTTAGTGAGCGGGCTAGGGGACGGGTGACGGGACTAAAAGCTTGATATCAGATTGGTTTTTGTTATTTGTTCTCTTTTTCTTTTCTCTTTTTCTTTCTTTCTTTCTTTTTTTTAATTTTTTTTTTTTAACGTCAAAGGGGAACTGGCCAGGATTTACTCTATACCCGGTTGATGAAGTTTCGCGATGGAGTTTTTTTCCCCTTTCCTTCCCCTTTTTCTTTTCACCTATTATTATTATTATTATTCGATCCTTATGCTGCTCCTAGGATCCGCAGCACTGGCATGAGCGTTAGTTGGTGTTTGTGTTCTACAAGTTCAAGAATACTAAGAAGTCTATCCATCCATCGTTATTATGTCTATCTATTATATCACATGTGGGAAACAACTATAACATATGACTCTTATCTCGCATAGTACACGTACGGTAAGTGGTCTGCCGTCCATCGATTCCCACCTTTTCCCCTCCCCCCTCACTCATCGTTCGTCTCATCCCTAGGAGCCTAGCTCTAGCTGGGTCGGTATAACCTTACCTACAAACCAAGCTCTCAAGCCTTCCCATCTGCAAACGAAACGACCGCCCACTTCCCACCCCAAGCCCACTTGCGCTCCTTCTCTCCACCGCCACCAGGCAATGCGCGGAGGCGCTCATCTTCGCCCTCCGGCAACCCTACAACGGTATCTGCTTTGCATGTGCGGAGTGCCAAGACACGGATACCTGATGAAGGCCCCAGCGGGCCGATTGCGGTGGTGAACGGAGTGGTAGGAGGCCACTGGGCCTATGATTTGGCGTGCGCTTGTTAGCTGTATGCGAACCCAAAGCTGGAGCTAGAAGGGTGTATGGAGTTGTTGTGTGTTTTATGCTCAGGGACACCAAGGGCTTGGTTCGAAACGTACATCACCAACTAACTTCCTGTAATTCAAATCCCCCTTGAAAATCACCAATTCGCTCTCCTTGAGATCTTCCAGCAGCTCGGGTGCTTCGCGCGGGAGCCGCCAATAGCTAGATGCAGTGGTCCAGAAGCGGTTTGGCCGCATGATCAGTTTTCCCTCTTCATGGAATTTGCTCCATTGCTGGAAAAGGAACTTGAGTTCCTCTACTTCCCGCTCAGAAAGGGCCTGTGGTTTGTTGCCGTTGGCTTTGGGGTCTCCAGCTTCGTCTGGTGATGTGTAGAAGGCTTGCGGGTTTGCGAGAGCGGAGATGAGGTCCATGAAGTCCGTGGGTAGCACGTCGGAGACGAACCAGGGGAGGGATTTAGGATGGAGCACGATTGTTGTCGCGAGGCCTGCAGAGAGCAGGTAACCAGCTAAGATTAAATCAACGAAGAGCTCGAACCCAGCGTTATCAAGGACGATGTCGACGCGGCGCTCTTCCGAGGGTCTGGCTTTCTTGGCAGAGTTTAAAATCGTAAAAGCAGCCGGGAGGTCGTTAATAAGGATATTCTCCTCCGCGGCCTTGCGTGCTTTGGCACCTTGAAGTTTCTGGATATCTTCGTATGTGAGGGAGGTCAAGAGAGAGAGGTCGGTGGCGTTCCCCCAGAGACAGATTTCGCACATTTCCATGAAGAGCAGCCTTTCCGCTTCCTCCATTTGCTCTGGTCCTTTGCCTTGACCTCCTTCGCCGCTTTCGATTTGTTGGATAAGTTCCTTGTATTTTGCTGCCAATTCTAAGACGGCTGGGCGTGATGATTTAAATGTAGACATCTTCTGTCGTGCGAATATATCGTAAGTTTTCCAGTGCGTTGAGAGAGAGAACAACAGGTTCACCCGTCTATCTTTTCTCGAAGTCAGCTTTTCCGGCTCGAAATGCTCCAAAACGCCTGGTGTGCTGGGGTGTTCGGGAAATCACGAACAGAGATAGCACTCAGTGAAAAGCCACGGCGCATTGAACCAAACGAGTTGGCCTCGTTCCTCAAGTTCTTTGTTATATACAGCAATATCCGATTCTCCATCATCTTCTAATGGTCTGTTTCTCGTACCCCTCGTGCCATTGCGACGTCAGTCATCCGATGGTAAGTTATATAGATCCAAGTAGCCGGCCCCCGACTCCGTACAGAGGATCAGTCGAGCTTCAAAGTAAGGACACATACGTTAGTTTGCGATCGTGCTGCAATTCATATTTGAGCGCAGCAAGCTTCCCCACGATGCTCTTGCCTTCCTTTGCCTTTTCATCGTCTGCGACTTCGAAAAGGGTGCGGGAGAGGTCGTCAATTGCACTCGTCTAGTTATTCAAAATAGTGTTCAGTTAGCAAATTGACAATAGATTTGACAAGGGGTATTTCCATGGCAAATCACGTATACTGACCAAAATAACCGGCCATCTGTCCCGGGCTGATATGTATGCAAATGACGAGGTGTCACTGGTGCTGTAGGGCGCTGTTTACATGATGCGCTCTTAGCTTGGTCGCCCAAGTGTCATTACCTACCTACCCCTCCATTGCCCCGCGTTTTGCGGTTTCGGAGGGTGGTTCAGAAACAAAGAGGGAGTCAATTGGGAACTTACGGGTCTGGGTGTCGAATTCCATGTTGCTTCCTCGATCTTGTTCTATTGGGTGAGTGTTTGTCCGAAGGATAAATAGGGTTTGGAAGAGTGAGGATTGATATAGGCACGGACAGGAGGTGGGTGGAGATAAACCAAGCTTGCTGTGGAAGTGACACATCCAACAATCAAGTTAATTCATGGCGTTTCCGCCAACGCCGGGCACTGCCCCCTCGTCAACTCTTAATTCCTCAACCACCCATATTATACGGATACATCGCTCAATATTCTAATCAGGGCGCAGTGAAGGACTGGAATTGAAAATAAAACAAAGCGCATGACATTTTCTGTCCGCAAAGTTTGCAGCCCAAATCGTGTAGCTTTGTCATAGCGCCATAAAAGGTATATCAAAGCAGTGTAACTTTTAGCCGAAGGGTTCGATTGTGGTTTAGGCCTCTAGAGCTTCAGAAATATATCTATAAAGTTTTGGGATGGAAGGGCAGTGTAGCGCTAAACCATCCTTCACCGAATAAAATAGACTTGAAAAATCCAAAGCGGTCCTTTCGAATTGTCAGACTCCCCCTTTTTGCCGGACGCTCGACGGGGGGTTTGCCCCTATCTTGAACTCCGCCCGTTCTACTCATATAAATTCAACAAAACGCCTCCTCTCCGCCACTTATATAGTTATGGGTTTCCACTCTGAATCAATTCTTCTATATAAAAAAACGACAACCGCTCCCCGTAAGGAAATGAGCATACACGTTTATACTCCCCCATCGCTATGCAGAGAAGGCGAAATAAAAACAAGATAGAAAGGACGGTAGATATGAAGGAATAGTGAAAGTTCCTGGGAAGAAAAATCTTGGATGGATCAAAAAGAAAAAAAAAAAAAAAGAAAAAAAGAAAAAAAAAAAGTAGATATAACAAAAACCCTTGAGGGGCAAAATGGCCAAAAAAAAAAAAAAAAAAAAAAAAGAGGTAGAGACAATAGGCAAAATAATAGACAACGAAAATCACAAAAGCTCCTCAGACAAGATAGACAAATCGGTTAAAACTCGTATCATTCGCTTCCAGCTAGGTCGCTTGTAAATTCAGCCAAAAAAGAATAAAAGAAAAAACAGAAAAAAAAGAATAAAAGCCATAGACAAAACAAAAATGGGGTCGTATAAATCTCATCCTAAACTTTGAACAGCGTGGCGGCGTACAGCGTAGCAGCATGCGAGGAACTATGGTGAATAGATATAATATAGATAGAACTATCCCTCCTCTTCCTCTCCTTCTCCTCCACTCCTTTCCTTTCCTTTCCAATAGGACTCGATCAACGAGGTGCCGGGATGCCCCAGACAAAGCTGTCATTTGCACGTTATTCTGGTCGAATTGGTATCACATTAGAGACATGATCGAGTTCGCAGCATATGCCTAAAAATGTGCGTTAGCAGACTGCGGAAAGAATGTACGAAATGGGGACAGTTATGCATATTCTTAACATACCATCGGCTTAATATCGGGATGAGGTACGGCTTCGAATTTATGGAATTCGAGCTTTAGTTCGGGGCCGATATTGATATACGCGCCTTTGTTTTCCGTGCTGTCGCAGTACCTGGGCGCGGAGAACACTGGAAAGAGCGAAGAAACAAAATTCAGCAAAGGAGAAGAAGCCACCGACGCACCAGTCGAAAACCGAGATACAGAAACCCAGGAAACAAAAAGCGCAAGGAGAAAAGGAATAAACTTACCAGTAATACACCTCCCATCATGCTCAACCTCATACCCTTCCATCCTAACCTCATGACTCCTAATGACTGCCTCGAGTCCATTGTTCTCACAAAACCGCTTTGTTACATCCGGTCCAAACTGCATCCCCACTCCTCTCTTGCTTGGACCCCTCCCAGGCGCCGTCTGTGGATCCGTCCACAGCATCTCCATCATAAGCCCCGATTGGCCGGGCTGCCGCTGATTATGCCTATTCAGCTTCCGAATATCATCCAGCGAAACCTTATCGTCCGAAAACAGACCACCGTGCAACGTGAGGAACTTATCACCGATCAATGTGGCCAGTGGTAATGCGGAGAAGGATTCCGAGAATGTCTTGAAAAGGCGCTCGTTGTATTTAGCCTTGCATTCGCCTTCGAAGCCGTAGGCCCGGTTCATGTCGTCTGTCTCGTGGTTGCCGCGGTTTAGGAAGAATTTGTGCGGACGCAGCCACTTATAGGCGTAGAGGAGGAGGGCAACCTCGGTGGACCAGGAGCCACGGTCGACGAAATCGCCGTTGAACAGGTAAGCGTGTGTTTCAGAGGGATAGCCGTTTAGGCGGAAGATTTCGAGGAGGTCGAAGAATTGGCCTGTCCAGAATGTAATTGTTAGCTAGTGATCTGGTGAAGTTGATCTCCAAAATGTCAAAGGTAAAAACATTGACATAAAAGCGGCCTTACCATGTGTATCACCACAAACAGTCAACTTCGTCCCCTCCTTTACCCCAACCTCCACCATCGTAGGCTCGTCATAAACTATATCTTTTATGGCCCGCACAATCTGAAACGCATACTTCTTAGGAATTTTCTTGCCGGTCTTAAACCGCTCAATCATATCATCAATGAACTCCTGCGTCATTGACTCGCCTAATCGTACGCCATCATAGCTCTCTTCGACAATCATGCCGTCAATATCCAGCCCTTCAAACGCCGAAGGAGGGTCCGCGATTTCAATGGCCTTTTCGAACTCTATCCGCCGCACCAATTTTTCGCATTCTGCCAGTTTGAGTTTTGCATCGCGGTCGTTTGGCGCCTTGCGGACAACGGCTTTGAAGTCTTTTAGCGCTGCGCGGGAGTTAAGAATTGCGGTGTTGGCGATTGCCCGTCGCCAGTATGCCTGTTTTTATTTTCAATTTTCAACGGGTTAATGGGGAAGCTCGAGACCTCGAGATCAAGGATGTGAAAGGGGCCAGTAAAACGGTGATTCCGAACCTTTACATAGTTGGGGTCGAGCTCTATTGCCTTGGTAGCATCCGCCACCGCATACCCATATGCCTCCCGCTTTATATGTACCTATACGTCTCAAAATTTAACCCGGTTAGTTGTAGGTTTTCCATAAGTATCCTTGACTTTCTGAGTACTCCCGTCCTCCCGTAACACTTGGACTAGGCAAGATACGACGCAGCAACAGCATGCGGGGTCGCCCGAAAAGCGAAAAAACGGAAACATACCTGCGCGCGGTTACAAAAGAACGAGGGGTCCTGATCATATTTCTCAATCGCCTTGGAGTAAAAATCTAACGCCTGAATCCAATCATGGCTTGCGAACGCTTTGTTGCCTTGCAATTTCAGGGCCGTAGCAGCCTCCTTGCCCGTGGTCGCCATCAGAGCCGGGACGGGAAAGTAGGTTCAGCGACGGGAACAACTATAACCGTAAGCCCTAAAAACCCCTCTTTTTTCCTTCTCCCTCGATATTTCCCCTCCTCCTTGATCTTATCACCTAAAGCTGAGGTGGGAACTTCTAGGCTTTGATTTCGTATTTTTGTTACCTTTTCGGAGGAAACACGCGACCGGTGGGGGTTAGCCGGATGCGATTATCGTTTGCGACTTCTGTTTCTTTAACTCCGAATAGGGTCTATAGCACAGTTATATTCTGTGGTTTCAGGGCAGGCGCATGTGTGTATGTTGTATGTATGTTGAACGGAGCGCTGAATGAAAAGATGTTTTATGTCTGGCAAACAAATCCAGAGATCGCTGGCTGGTCCCGCAAATTGGAAAGCGATGGAATTTGGAGAAAAAGAAAAGTCACGAAGTCCCCTGCCATTTTCCGGCGCCAAGAACACACTGCGCCTAGGCCTCTTTGGGACTAATGACCGCTTTTGGTTCCTGGCCCGTGCGTCATATCGCTTATGTCAGCACGGCGACAGACTTTATCAGATCGGATCAGCGCAATTATCAGCCAAGTTCTTCCCACCCGTACCCCGTACAGCAAAGGGAGAGTCAGTTCGACAGGGGAACTCAAGTTGGAACAGTCCATTCGTCATATCGTCATAAAACGGAACGGAAAACAAGTGGACAAAGAGAAAAGTCATGTCTTCCTTCTACGTCCCCACGGGTCAACAACGATCCCTCCGCGCCTGCATGGTCTGCTCGATAGTCCAGGTACACAGCGTACGTCCATACACCCATACACATCTCCCCCCCCCCCGCTTTCTATTTTTCCGATATCAGTCACTAACAAAAGCTTGCCGCGCTCACAGAAATTCATGCGCGAAGGCTGCCCCAACTGCGACCACATCCTCGGCTTGGCTGGCAACGGTGAAAAGATCCAACAATGCACATCGCAGGTGTTCGAGGGGCTGATAACACTGGCAGACCAACGTGCGTCGTGGGTGGCACGTTGGCAGAGGTTGGAGGGGTACGTGTCAGGCACTTATGCGGTTAAGGTTACGGGAACGGTGAGTAGAGATACCACAGCACCATTCACCTCACTCTCGGGATGGATACTTTGTATTCTGGTTTGGCTTCGATAATTTGGTGAAGAATATCGGCTGACGTCTCTTCTCTTCTGCGTGTAGTTACCGCCTGGTGTCCTAGGTGATCTTGAAGACTCGGGGGTCCGATATATTCCGTATGTGTTCACCTCCCTTCTGCCCTACCTTACCCATCCCCATCGACCTACGCGTTTTATCCTTTCTCGGGTGTGCTAATTGGCTCTTGCCGTCACATAGGAGAGACGGAAGCTCTGTTGATGAGGAGGGTTGATGGTTTTTTCTTTTTTCTTTTTTTTTTATTATTATTTTTTGCTTTCTCGTCGGGGGAGTCTGGATAATTTGATAGGGCGGGATGGAATTTATTTATTAAAGGTGATGGTTTTTTTCAGACTGGAGTTTACGGTCCTTGGAAGATATACATTGGTTTTTACTGTTTTTAATAGACGGCGTCGGTTTAGGTTTGAGTATGACGGGGCGAAGTTTTTCAAAACGAATACCGTATCTCCCGGATTTCGATACTTAACCGTGGATTCGATATGACTCGATTTGGTGTCATCATAAGGCATGGTTCAGAAGACAATTTATGCACCAAAATTTTGACTCCAAAGAATTAATTATAGATTTCAGTAATCAACAAATAAACCAAACCAAAAGAAGGCCTCCTGGTGCGGTGTTGAGATATCTAACAACCAGATACATGGAACAAACGTGGAAGGAAAAAAGGAAAGATAAAATTAATCGCCAATAGGGGAAAACAGCATCAAAGGCGCAATGCGTCTAAAAACCAAAATGAAGTTACCATGTCCGAGGAAATTAACGTTGTACTAAACCCAGGAATATAAAGGAAATACTACACTAATTGCTTCACGACTTCACGATCTTCTCCAGCGACTCGAGAAGGATATCAGCTATTTCACACACGCAATATATGTTAGCCTTGTTCCTATTACCAAAACACGAAGAATGGGGTATTAATATCTTACCATGATGCTTCTGGAAAATCAACATTGGCCGCAGTCGCACAGCCCGGTCGCCACATCCGCCAATGTTGATTCCGACACTCTTCCCCTTCGTGAGGACAGCGTCACGCTGTGGGCTGTCCCAAGCAATGAAAGTGCCCTGGCCCTTTCCTCTCAGATTCTGGAACTCGTTGGGGTATTGCTTCGCTAGGCGCTCGAGGCCGGCATACAGATAGTCACCCGTGGCGGCAGTGTGGTTGACCAAATCCAAGCGCTCGATCTCTTGGATGATTGCGCGGAAGATAAGCGCACGAGCTGGGTCGCCCATCCATGTGTTGAATTGACGGTATGGCTTGTTGGGGCGAAGGAGGGGGTTTCCATAGAAGTAACCAGCTGCCTGTGCCTTCTTCGAGAAAGTGACGATATCCGGTGGGGTTTGGAGGTTCCAGTGGTCATGGGCCCAGAATTTTCCGGTGGCTCCAACTCCGGTTTGCACCTCATCAACGATCATGAGGACGTTGTGTCGCTTGGTTATTTCACGCAGACCCTGGAAGAATGCTGGGGAGGCATGGTTGTCTCCACCTTCGGATTGGATAGGCTCAACCACAATAGCAGCAACAGGGTTATGGAATTCCTTGATGATACGCTCAGCTTCCGCCAAGCATCGTTTCTCTTCCGCGGCGTTTTCTGCGGCAAATTCCTCTAGAGGGTATTTCAGAAGCGGGAATGGGGCTTGGGGCCAGTCAAATGCAGGAATATCTATTTTGTGGATCGGCTTGCTTCTCGTGGTGGAAAGGGTACCAAAGAGGCGGCCATGGAAACCAGTTTTGAAGGACATGATAGACAGGGGCGGGGAACCAGGAGCCTTATTCAACATAGCGGACTCGATCTCTGCCTGGGTGAATTCAGCCCCCGGGCCACCACGTACAAATTGTTGGTGGTACATAAAGGCAGCCTTGTACGCGGTTTCGTTTGCATCCGAACCAGCGGTTGCGGTGAACACCTGGTTGAGGCCTTTTGGTGCGACGGTGAGGATGCCGGATTTGAGGACAGATGCCCAATCGTGAGATGGGAAGTTTCCTAGCGCGGGACGATTGACCAGGGAGCTCACCATCTGTGGAGACTTCGCAGCGGCAATCAAAGCAGGGTTATTGTAACCAACGGCAATAGAAGCGATTTGGGCATATCTAGGTAGAATTAGAACCACGAACTCAAAGACGGCGGCTGCAATGGAATCTCAATTGAGAATGTTAGAAGGTCAGGAACTTACACATCCAACAGCACATTTCCGTCAAGATCAGCAATGCTACATGGAGGAAGAACAAATTAAAAAGTGCTTTCCAAAGTTGACTTCACCGGTCGAAGCTTTTTCGCATTCTCAAGACTTACTAGTTTCCGGCGCTGGCGTCATAATTTGCCAGCATATTAATGCTTCTAGTATCGAAAACATCTGACAGCTCCGCAGTTACCTGTTGATTCTTAGGGCCTGGGATGGAAGTTTTCACAGTTGGTCCGGCAGGCTCGTTCGGGAAGAATGGCTTGTCGGCCGCAGCACTGGCTCGCAAGTGCCGCGTAGTTGCAAACGACCGTACGGATTGAAGCCGTGGCAGAGCCCTCAAGCCGGCGACTGATCGAGAAATGGAGGCCATTGTGAAGATGAGAAGAGTGGGAGGAAGACTGGCTTTAGAAAGCTTGTAGAGGGATCACTCCGCTGGCTGGCCAGTCAATAGCTCTATCTGACGGCTGCAGTGGATCGAAAAGAGAACGGCGAGACAGAGCTTGATATCAGAGATATCAATGCTATGTCCAGAGGCAGAGAGGAGATATGGAAAACGGAAAGAGACAATGCGAGCTGGAAGAAGAAGAAGAAGAACTGGAAGAGGACGACGGAGAAAGAGGAAGCTCTGGCAGATATTAATATGATGACGGGTTGCCCAAAGTTCCTCCGCAGCTCGGCTTCCCAATCCGCTCGCAACAGGCCCGCCAGCCCTCGGTGCCAAGTCAGGCAGCTCCTTCCTTCCCTGGTAGCCAACCCGTGGGCCGAAACATCAAGCTGGACAGAGCTCCCTGTGCTCCCCCGCATTGCTTACCTCAGCCACATCGGCGACTCTGGCCAATCGTATCCCGTGCTTGCCTCCGAATTGGCCACTGCAGCGCCCAGAGTTCCAGCCTTGGAAGGTTTACTATGTAGCCCGGCCAGACCCAGGCTCCCGGGCCGCAAAATATTCCGGGTGATCAGATAAGGTTTGCTTCTTGGTCCCTTCCCCGCTCGGCACGCGGTTTGCCGCCCTTGCCAATTGGCCCCAGAACCCGCTGGCTGCAGCCCAGCCCTGCGCCCGTTGTTTGTCGCCCGTTATCGCCGCCCATGAGACTCGAGGCTCGAGGGGTGAACCGTTTACCTAGATACTCTACGAGATCCGCAGGCTTCCTTTTGGAGTCTGGGCAGGGGCCATGGAGTGCTAAGTCCTATGTCAATCTCCAGGGCACAATTATTCCCAAGCGTCCTCAGCACCCGTTCAGTAGATTGAATTCCAATAAAGAAAGGTACTTACTTCGAAAATCATATAGATCGATGTGACAAACATAAAATTCTCGGGAGTCGAAGCGAAGGTGAAAAAGAAAGAAAAAAAAAAGAAAAAAAAAAATTCGAAAAATGGGACTGCAAACCTGTTTGGAATTTGGTTAAATGCTGGTGTGGTGGTACACGAAAATAGAAAAAGAATAACATGACAAAACAAAAAAGATGGACAATCAGGGAATCGAACCCTGGACCACCCCCAGGCAAATGATTCGGTCGTCGAATTGATGCTAAGGGGGTATTATACCACTAAACCAATTGCCCATGTTCGGATGCTCCTCATTTCGGCACGGAGAAATTTCAAATGTAACAATTTTCGAGAGTTCGGGTTTGAACCATGGATTTGCTGAAACTTTAATTTGCCATTGGGTGATGCTGATTGGATCTAGAAGGTCGAGGGTGAAGCTTAACTGGAGCCTCAAAGGCAGGTGCGATTGGCTTGATATTTGGTATGCACAGACCAAAAGTCGAGTAACAGATGACAATGCAGCCATTAACACATGTGACGATTGACTATGTAAGAATTTAGAAAGGGTACCGGAATTAATGGAGTAATTCAGGATGGAAGAGGCAAAATGATGACAATTCCTCTGATAGGACAAATATTCATGCATGTCCATATCCAGCGCGTTAATCACAATGTAAATATATATATATGCATGTGTGTGTGTGTGTGCCAGAGTTCATTCACTCGTTGATACCAAGAGAGAAAAATCGAAGCCTGGAATAACGAAAAGTGAATAAATAAGGCAAATATCTACCCGATTGAAAATTAAAAGAAATCGTATTTAGCATGGTATGTATTGATCGTAAACATTCAAAATTGGCATCCAATCAGATACGGGCGGGCAGTGCACCTAGTAGGTTGAGAGACCTATTATACCACCATGCAATGTCTTCATCATTACTGCCAAAAGTGGGCAATCGGAGAGGACTACAGAATGTTAAAAATTTTACAAATTAGTCGTGTTGAGGGCACAGTGGTTCTACACCTGGCGTAATATCTCAATCCTATATATTGTATTCAAAGGTAGATTTTCCCGCTTTTAAGTGTAATGATAGCAACCACTCAACGGGCGGCCGTCAATCATCACGACTACTTCGACAGTAGCTAGGAAGCACAAGATTCATACATCAAAATCTATACACACCCTACTGGATTACAGCCTCAAGGTTCTTCTCCCTAGTTCCTCCCTGAATCCGGTTTCCCTATCAAACCCCCCTCCACCAAACACCAAACCACCCTCTTCATATATTTTCGTCCACAAGTTATGTCCTGGTTGCGCTATGTACCATGTATTTTTGGGGAAGGTGCTAATCCCCGAAGGAATTTGCAACGTAGAGCTGAGATTCTGGAAGAGGTGCAAAAGATAAAGCTCTAAGCTTCCCTCAATACCAGGTTGCCACTGACGCTGATGGAACAACGTTACGACCGACCTGCACTCTTCTGAAAGATTTGTAGCACTGTGGCTCCCATGGTTAAGTGTAGCTTGAGCTAACTGCCACGGATTCCGATCAGAGGGGCGGTTAATCAGAATCCTGCAGCTTTTGAACTGCGACCGTAGCCCACAACCATTGTCTGCACCGTCGCTTTAAAGCAGTAGAAAACTGTATCGTTTGGAAGCGTCAAGGTTCGAATAGTTCCTTTCCCGTCCCTCCCACCAACCCCCCCAGAAAGCCACCTTTCGCTCGGATCCGCCAAGAAACATTGGCACCGGTTTGATCCCCGCCTCCAACCCAAGAGCTAACAGCTGCTACTACCGCTGCTGAGTCGTCGCGAGGAACGCGAATCCAGAATATATTTTGGCCCGGTGGAATGGTTTCAATCTTTAGTATATCTATTGATATGGACGTGCCAGATACACCGAGGAATTGGGAGAGCGCGGACGTAAGATACGTGCGTGCTGTAAGCGCATCGAGGGGTGTTGACGATGATATATTTGGTTGGGTTATTCTGTGCAATATTTAGAGCTAGATTAGTATTTTGGAAGCTCGATTTTCTAGATATAGTACGGGATCTTCGTACAGTTGAAGCTTGAGATATGACCAAGGCGGCTTGCGGGAGGTGAAGTTGATTGGGAGGTCACTGTCAACTGCAGAGTTATCGGCAGCTTTTCTTTTGGTCGAGATTGAAGGTTCTTCCTGCCTGCCTGTATTGTTCTCGGAAACCTGAGTGGGTTTTTCGCCGGATAAAGTTGCCATTGTGATGTACTTTCAAGAGTTGATGCTACTAAATGCAGAATAAAATTGTAAGGTAATCTCAACTAGAAGGAAGTATTGAGTCGTATGGCGGTGTTTCGCGTTGCTGAGTGGCTCAGTCTATTGTACATAGTACTGGGATCATACCGCGTGTCGATTGACTAGGGATAGTTTAGCACTCCGTGTCGGGGAGTGATTATTTTTTGATCGTGATCGCCGACTGTAGCTCGGCGCCTAGCCTGATTGAAACTACGGGTTGGGGTGACCTTTCACCATAACCGCGCTAAGCGATAAACAGTAACATCCGCCTGGTTCCATTGTTCCAATAGCCCCTTGCTTCACCACACCAAAAATATGACAATTGAGCATGGCGAAGCAGAATCCTAATTATTCACATAGGAGTGAAATAGTTGAAGCACAAAGCACAAAGAAGTGGAATGTAGAATGTAAAAAGAACCTTATTTTCTATATCTCTCTCTCTCCCTCCCTCTCTTTTCCAAGTTTTTTCTTTGTCTCACTCTCTGGAAGGCTCGCAACGCCAATTCCAGGGGCGGGGTTGAAAACTGGCCTTGAGACGTGGCCTTTTGTTGAGAAAATATATATGAGTATATACGTTTCCTTGATTTAATATCTGCATTTATTTGGTTCATTCTCGAAGCAGTGACTTTCAAATAGTGAGCCTAGTTTCACCAACCCGGCAAAGTCAAGCTGGATGCACTTTCACTACAGTGAATCGGAGGTTGAAGGTCACACTTTTTCGACTTTCACATTTGGGCGATTAAATATAGGTATTTAGGTAATGGAAAACATTTCCTTCTTACACAATTTGGCCGTTTTGCTGCTTGGATATAGGAAATTGCGAACTGTTCAGACAAGGGCAAACCGCATTCGTGAGAAGGCTGCGCCGATACCCTTATGGTTAGAGAGAGGACAATCTAAGTGCCTATGGGAAGGTAGGTTGACTATTGCCACTAAAAGGAATCGCGCGTCACAATTTCGAGAATCCGTAATATCATGCAGAACAGCCAGCAAGGCCTATTGTGTATGCAATGTACATGGGATATTTACCCCGAGGAAAATGCCGTCAATACATGCAGATCTATGTGCCCATCCATCAACGTGAATTGCGGTTTGAGTGAGAGCAAATATTCATTATTCAATTGCCCACTCAAACATAGCATATGGACCCACTACCCGGACGGGCAATGATCCCAGAGGGGAAAGTAACAGCTATTCAAAATCCATCCTACTCCCAGTGTACCCGGATTGGTGGAGTAAACCTCGCTTCACTGGTCTGTGTAGAAGGCTCATCTTCCTAGTTTTCATCTGACGATGGAGACGGCCCAGCTGGAATCCCCTCCGTTGGGCAATATCCCCCTTTTTCTTTCCTTCATTTGGCTTAATTTTCATCAGAGCTTCTATTCGTTCAGTCAATTCTTCCGCTCTGGTAGCAGGCAATTATTTTGTTTTTTCGTTTGAGTTAAAGAAAGCAGGCATCCCGTTCAAGCATACGAGCGCCGATTTTGCAACAGGTTTTGCGATAGACGCTTCATTATTGACTTCTTGATACATTGTACTTAACGATTGCGGACGAAAAGCAGGGCTTTGGATCCCATTTTCCAATTGAAAAAGATTCGAAATACCGAAGCTGGTCGACGGTACCGATAAAATAGTAAAAAAGAACATGGCGGCGAAGCTTAAAGGTAAGTATCACCGAGCTAGGGGTACAATTATGCATACGAGATTCTAACAGCTTGAGCCAGGACGACCACCACGCCAGCATAGTGCGGCGTCTCGTTCTGACTTGCGGAACGTCACCGATCCCATACCAGGCCAGACAGAATGGTCCGCTGACAATCTTCCCGAGATTTTATACGTTTTTAGACCGATAGCCCCTCAAGTAAGATCGCTGAGCAACTTGCCTACGAGACCATCGCCTTGGGGTCCAGGACCGGATCTGCGCATCTTTGATATTCTTCCGGATAGAATATCAGCCAATGTGGAAGAGTTTCGGGTTGAAGCGTGGATGCGCCTGGATAGGCGGATCCAACTTCATGATATTACGGATCGCATGCATCCGGACTTTCGTATAGCCAACAACGCGCTCCAACAACGAGGGGTCAGGTTTCGTCAGGCTTTCAACATTCTTTCCTGGGGGACTGGCAATAAGCAGACTAAGGTTGTCGCAGAGCAGCTAGAGAAGAAAATGCGAGCTAGGGGCATTGATATAAATTTGAATTCCACCCGCGGGTTGACGCCTGGGTTAGTAAATCCAGCCATGGGTGAGGCTGGTGGGAGAATCCCTGTTCCTGAGGCATACAGGCAACGTTTTCATGCCTTCGCAAAAAAGCAAGAGGAATTAGTTCGGCAACTTACAACGATGGAGTTGCCCGTAATGCTGCTCGATACGTCCAGGACGCAAGCGACGCAGAAATTGTTCACAGTTCCCCCCGTTGTGTTACAGTATGGAACTATGAGTAATGATGCTCCACCGGAGAGTGATGATAGTGAAATGACAGACATTTATGACAACAATAGCAGGGTGTGTGAAGAAGAGCACGAAAGTGGGTCAGATTGGGAAGAGAAAAAGGGGGATGGTTCGGAAGTCGTTTGCCTCCCACTTCAAGACGACTGCTACCCTGGAATTCCCTTTTACGGGGAGCCATTAGAAGTCGCGGGCCTGTCAACACCAACTAAAGTTCAAGCTTCGCGAGTTCCAATAGAACTTCTGACGGAGCGGTACGTTGACATTCGATACTGCTGGAAGCTTGAAATGTTCAAAACAATGGATAAAATCCAAGCCGTGATGCCCCCAACCCATTCAAACGACATCCTTCAGGGGCAGATTGTGGCGGATGAATGGGAGTTATTCCCAATCATTTATGACGCCCCCTGTGACAATCTGGACTTTAGCGACCTAGGAGACGTGCCCGCTGAATATGAGAAGATGGAGAAAGCCATGAAATATCAGCGAGAGTATGGCATTGATATTGACTATTGCAAGCAGCTGCGCGACTCGTATGGACATAATTGTATTTAAGCGATCGGATGAGTCGATATTTTGACGCGTTGCCAATATGCTTTCGTTGTGAAAATTCGACTGCTTTTATATGACGAGCAATCCATTTTTCAGAGCCCAATTGTTGCGTTATGTCGATGATGATGATTTGATGACCCAACCTTTTGTTTCTTTTGACAAAAACGAGAATGCTTCTTTCAGATCTTGGACCATGCTTACAAGCTCGTGTACTTAGTTATCTGTTCGCTAGTGAGGGTTGGAATTGTGTAGCAGTCAAATCCAATTTAGAGCGGCAAAGATCCATTTTTAGGTTTGATGATCAAAGCGGTCTCGCGGGGAAAAAAAAAGAAAAGAAAAGAAAAATTGAGCAAAGCGGCGGATTTGAGTAGATGTCAATGAGTCACTAGCTTCCCTATTTTGAAGCTTGGACGCCGTGAAGTTATAATATGCGGCGGGATTTCGATTTCGAGTCATTTCTCTTGCAGGGCGTGGTAGAAATAGTAGTTAATACTTACAAATTGGATTCGAGAAGCTACGGGTTGCCTTTTCCCTAATAGCCCTAGCTTAGGAAAGGTTGTGAAGAAGAAATATAGACTTACCACCGATAAAATCTACAAGCTTTCCATCGCCCTTGGAATGGAAGCCATTTGCCGAACTCGACCGTGCGGCAACTAGAAACGTTAAGTTAGCACTACAACCGCTCAACCTCGCGGATACGCTCCTTTAAACGGGCAATAATGATGTTTATTTCATAAAAGTACAATTATTTCACAAAGGCACGGTATTATTTGCGAAGAAAGCCCAATCCTGTTTTCTGTGGTCTAGAATGGCAGCTGGGGATGATGACTAGCGGTGTGGTTGGAATAAGGTTAAATAGCTAACTTAAGGTTTGCACTCCCTGGTGGGTCGTGCTGGTTTCCACGTGGCATGCAACCAACTCTAACCACACTCAACGTCGACTCGTGAACATACCATTTCACAGTTTTTGTTAATGCGTTGGCGATGGGGATATCTCATTCAAAGTGCACATATTTTATGGATGATGTTTTACTTGGAAGCCTTTACTCTGCCGATATGTTTTTCGGACTTCCATGTGGTTCGGTCAACGAGCAACCTTTCGGGGATGAGTTTGGAATATGGAAGTGTGTACAACGCTCCAGATTGAGATTTATGTCTCCTAGCTTTATAAGTTGATTCGGTTGACATTGTTGGAGAATGAAGACTAATCCCATATAATTTAAAATATCCTATTCTATTGGTTGCCTATCATGTCGACTTTTGGGTGTTATGTGCCTTCTAACACCTTCGGGATTTCCCTGTGGAGGTCCATGCCCCTCCCTGAGCGATGGAAGACAGTTGTGACATAACCACTCGCTTATGCTCTGAGCAAACTGGTACTCCTATATTGCAAAATCAAGGGGTAGATTTTGGGAGATGCTTCCATGTCGTTTACGACAGGGTTCAATTTGGCCTGTGTTTCGAAGTCTCCAGCGCTTTCGCTGCTCCTCTTTCGCCTAGCGACTTTCCCCTTGCGGTGGATTTCGAGAAGTTACCCGATTGCCTTTATTTATTGTTATTGTAGCTGTTTGTTATGAAGAGCGTGAAGTGAATTTTTCGGACTTAGCCTGGCTACACGAGACTTACTACTATATCTTCTCGGTTCTCCTCCCTTCCCCCTTTTTTTCCACTATACTCTACTCATCTCACGATAGACATCCTCATTTTACCCTCTTCTTTCAAGCTTTCCAACATCTATATTCCACTTCTTTCTCCAGACCTTGCGATCTGCACATCGTCACTATTCGACTGATCCTTTGCGAGAGGCCGTTCGCTTAGCCAACCCGAGATTTAAAGACCTGCTGTGCCGGTTTCTTGTGCCTAACACTGATCGAAATCCTATAACAAACTCTTTTTTTGTTATTTTATTGCTTTTCAAAACATAAACAGGTTTAACATCTTTTGCTTAGAAGAAATTTACTATTATCAAAAGCATTGTCAAGCTTTTTGAAAGAAAGAAAAAATGACTGAACAAGGAGTCAATCAATGTGCTTCTATGTCAACTGTACAATCAGGTTGGTCGATATATCTCCACCATTCTTGTTTATGTGCTAATTTGGTTAAAGAAACCGCACCCACAGTGATTCATTGTCAGCGTGAGTGGATCAGTCCTCTATTCTTTTCTCACAAGTGAATTTGATTTTAACATTTGTTTATATTCAGATTTATCTCCTCCAGATGCCAATCACACTTGTCATAATATTGAAACTCAAAGCTATAGTGGCGAGAACCTTCCTCCGCTTTTATTCCAGCTGGATCCCCCAACTGCGCCTCTTACAACTCCAATTCCCAACCTAGTTGAGAATGGCCAGGAAGTTAAAGACTACGACGGGGCTGTGATCCGCGGCTTCCCGTTTCTACCACGCTACATATCGAGGCGGCCCCTAGCCTGGCAGCTGGAGTACTGGATGAGGTCGGATTTGCGACTTACATATCGGGATATCAAGGCCCGAATGACAGTCGAGAAGGCCGACCTTCCCAGTGACAACTCCCTCAACATGCGGCGGGAACGGGAGGCCCGCGCGCCTCTTGGGCTGTCATGTTGGACAATCCGGCGCGGGGCTGTCACAAGGACCGAGATAGAGCGGGTGGAAAAGTTGAATCGAGAACAGGTCGGTGTGTACTTATGCTTTTGTGCTATTCTGATATGCTTGTATCGCTGTTGACTGGTATATCCTACAACAGGTGCGGCTCAATACCACAATGGACGTGGAATACTCTGACAAGTCAGCCGATGGGGGGGCAGCTGTGCCAATACGCCTTCGGGCAAGGAACCTTGCCGGTACTCCGCCAGCCTGTTACCCTTGGGACATGTTTCTGGTGAACCACCGATTCCACGTCCCAAGTACCAGGCTGGCGGAGGCGTTAGCTTTGCACGAGCAGCTGTTGGAGACAGTTGCGAACTCCAACGTCAACGACTGGCGAGAACTCCCGCGCGACCGGCTTCCCCCTTCCTGGGGCCGAAGAAGGGGAAATAATCGACGAGCAGAGGCGACCGCCCCGAACGATGCATCTGGAGAAGCAGCATCACATCAGGTCCAAGGAACGAGAGGACAAGCCAACCCCAGTTCCGTTGGTCCCAAATATCGTACCGACAACGATAGTGACCAACGAGTTGGGATTACCAGGCTCCTCAACCCACCCCAGGGTCCTGCTTTCCCCGGAGCCGTCTCTCGCAATGACCAGGTTACTGGAACTGGTCAGGCGGATGTATCAAGCGGCATCAATGGATATAATATCTGGGAAGGGGTGCATCACGCGACCCCGCAAGTCCCGGCTGCTGTGGGGTTTCCAAATGCATTTAAATTGCCAGGAAGGGGATATGGGTTTGGGGGCATGCTCCACGGGCTTCCAGGGTTTGGAGAGACATTTGGCTCAGCCAACGATTTCGGTTATCAACCGAACCCATCTGTCACTCTGAACCCGGGTGCCAATCAGGAAGAGTACGATCCGTACATCGTCCAACCCGTGCCTGCATCCACTCCCCATAATTATAACTCCTTTGGCCCGCAGCAGCAGCAGCAGCAGATGCAGCCCATGGTCTCTGAGCCTCAGACAACTTCACCGAGTGGCCACCGCCAACCAGGTCCATCAATGCCACAAAGATGGTCCCCCGGCAACTCACAGCGCTCGCCTGTTATAGCCCCCAGCACTGATGGTTTCGCATATTCATCTGGCCAGAATGACGTGTCCACGCCAGTCAATCAAGAACAGGACGAAGAGGAGTTTCACAGGTTCAACGGCTGGGGCCCACGTTCAATTCGTCAGAACCCAGCTCATCGCCTCAATATCGACACAGACGCTATCATGCAGCGCAATGATCCGTTTAGACTTCTTCAAGAGCGGCTCGCGCCCGTTAGTTCTTTCGAAGACTTCATAGAGGACGAAATGAACCTATAGAAATCAATTGGCTCACTGTTTTTCTAAAGGTTGCCATAATCACCCCAGTGTGGTTGGAAATTAATTAGAACTTGGCCGCCAAGCTATTCTGTTCAACTTTCCTCCCCAAGTTCCAAAAATCTCAACTTCCGAATGGCCTTTTAATATAGCGCGATTATATGGACTATCTCACTTTCACTTTACTGAAGATACTCAAAACTAAGTCTGCCAACCTTTCTTCCTTGCTACATATAATGATTTTGCACTATCCCTTTCTCTCACTTGTAGATTCCGTTCACGTTTAGTTTCAAAATTTCTGCCGACGTCCACATGAACCAATTGTTTCCCCAGGGGCATTCCCGGCAGTTTACAACCATCCGACCCAACAACAGGATACCCAATTTAGGAATTTCAAAACGAGAAGGGAAAAAAAATCTATTTAGTTTGAGTGGTTACGAATAAGTTGCATACAGCGTGTTGATAATCCCTGTCTTGTTCTTTCATTGCTCGATTTTTCCTGCTCTCCATATTTTGCTCTTTGAGTTTTTTCTCATTCTGGTTTCAGTTACTCTGTTTCTTAAGTGCCACGGATGGACCTTAATCTGGTGTGATTTCTTTATCATAGGGATTTTGTTTCCCACGTTCATGATGCTGCTTAGCTTGCGATTCTTTATGCATGTGCTTCTGGGTCCTATGTTTACTAGAGCCTGGTTCAGGTTTTTTTTTTACAAATGTTTAGTTCCAGATAACAAATTGAAATTTTAAGCACGATTGATTTTCTCTAACGTCTATTCCTCAGAGCTAATTTAACGATGTAGACAAAAATTGGCGCTAGTAATTCATAAAGCCACACATTAAGACATAGTAAACCATTCACACGTTATTGTAACAAACCCCCATATCAAGTCCATTTCTACATCCCGGGATTTAGAGAAGCAGAAGACTATCCAAAGACGAGAACCCCGCCGCCACACCGCCCTCATCACTTTCCTTCCCCTTAGTCCTCAGCAGCCAACCTCCTTGCTCATTGTGTATTAGCTCACCATCATCCTTCCAAAGTGCAGTACCGAACACTCCTAATTCACTAATAACTTGCCCACTCAACACCTCCCCATCACTGCGCAGCATTATATTTTTCGCCGCATCAGGTGGCTGAATCAGTTCCATCAGAATCCATCCCTTCCAATCCTTCTCCGGTATAGAGCGTAGGAATCCCGGGATCGCATCGCGGTAGATATTGTTCCCACCGCCCTCCCGCTGTGGTTTCAAGACATGGTCGGCTGCCGTGGAAGGATTGAGGGCGAGTTCACGACCGAGACTAGATATTGAGAGGTCGTATTGCGGGGCGAACGTTGCGCGTATTTTTTCGATTGTTTGGCTGGGTGTGTTTGGGAGGAAATGGGTGAGGTGATCTGTCTCAGCATTGGGGTCTGCAAGTACTTGTTGCACCTTCTTGCAGCCGGATAGCTGGCTGAGGACTGAAGGGCATTTTATCGCTGAAGAACGCTCTAGGTGCGTTCGAGCAGCCCATGCGGATTCGTCTGGGTAGTCCGCGGGTCCATAGAAACCGCGTAGGTAAATCGTGGTTACCTCAAACTTGGTGGTAGGGGAGTGGGGGGGAGTGTATATTAATGGCCTTGCAGAGTTGGATGAAGGAATCGAGGTCAATTTCAGGATATCTGTCGTTGTGAGTCGGAAGACAGAGATTTTGTGGAAATCAGTAAGACGGGTGGATAACTCCAGCTGGTCGAATAAGTTTCGTTCCCCGGCTTGAACAATGAATAAAATGCATAGCGGCAGCGAGGAGTCTGACTTTGACGGGCCATATGCATTGTGGGCCGATGCTAGACCGCTGGCTAGGGAGGTGATGGCAGTATTTTCTGGAGGATTGCGATTTTTCAGAATTGGATGTGTCGGGTATGTAATGGGATTTCCAGGAGGTGAGGACAAGAGATCCGCGTGCAACGCAGTGACAAGGGCTGAAAGGCCTCCAAACGAGGAGGATATGGTGTTGAATTCCACCTGTTTGATGGATGGTTCTACTGAGCCAGGAGGCCGATGGGCGATATAGTCGGATCGGAAAAGGCCTAGCGACAGTTGCTGAACATATCCATCCTTTTTTACGCTGAGATGAACCTTCCAAAGATTTGCGACGAAGTCATCCACGTCAATGAGTCTACCACATTGTCTTAGTAACTAATCGCGCATAGTAATGGATACGTAATATCAGAAGGCGCAAATTTCCCATTCCCTTTCTTTCTTAAAGAAAGACGCTACGGAAAAAAAAAAGCAAGAAAAAAAAAGCATCTTACTCTTCAATAACCTTCCCCAACCACGCTTCATCGCTGCTGATCCTAGCATATAACTCGTTGTATGCTTTCTGAATTGATGTGGCATCGTCGAAGCAAGATTTGGGGAAAAGGCTGGGAAAAAGAGTGACGGGCGCATTAGTTGCTAAGACGCCTTGGGGATCCAATTTCGTCTCGATAAACGACGGTGACGGTTTGACGCATAGTCCATGATGTAGAGCCCATGTTTTTACCGTGGAGACAAGATATTCTTGCTGCTCAGGACTCAATGGCGGGGGGTAATTGGCATAAACGGAGTTGTCCATTTGGAACAGATCCAGGAGTTTTGTAACAATAAATTAATAAAAGGACGCTATCTGTCTATCTGCATTTCCAGTGAAAAACGAACGCGGAATAAAGAAGGATATATAAATACAAAGAGAGCAGAGCGCATGTTCAAAGAAACGCAGTTGATGACATATATTGATCAGACCTTGCAGGCACAACTCGGATCGCAAGCGGGGGGCAGGGGTCTGATTACTAATGCCGTTGCTCATGCATCCCCCGCTTCACCGCCTTGGCAAAAACGGCGTTCGAGGACTCACTCACGGGTCACTTTTACTTTGTCAGTCTCAAAAAAGTTTTTTGAGAGGCCTTGTCACGCTGACTGCTCCAAGGCGTTGGGTGAGGGAGACACGAGCGATGCGGGCTACTAGCTACATTCAACAACATTCTTTATCGCAAGACTTCACTGTCAATCTCGACATATGAAGCACGACTTCACTGCTTCAAACTGGGCGCGTAGAGTGACATCAGGGCGCGTGTTTGCCTTGAATGTCATCAGTCTCACACTTCTTTTTCCAGCTCCAAACAGCATAACTACTGATTATGTTAATTCGGGACGCAGGGAGTAGCAGTCATTTAGATTGGAGTTGGTTTGTCACGTTACCCCCTTTCATTACTTCGCTCGAATAGTCTCCTTCGGTTTTCCCCAGCACTCAGGGTGGGGGATACAATACAGTTATCCTGAGACCAGTGGTGCGCCATGGAAGGTTTTGAGGATGATGACCCCTTTGACTGGTCAATTGATCAGGTTATTGCTCACCTCTGCCTGTCTTCTGCGCCGTGGAATCGTTCTTCTCTTCCTCGCTTGGACCTGACAAGACTCGAGACCGCCCTCCGCGAGAATGATGTCACGGGAGAAATACTACTCACAGAAATAAACAAGGCAACGCTGGCTCAAGATTTAGGTTTGAAATCGCTTGGTCAGCGCGCTACAATATTTCGAGCAGTGGAATATCTGCAGAAGCTGTCGCGAAAATACGCTGAGTACAGCCAGTCACATACGGGTGAGAATGATCACCCTGTCACAACCACGTCACAAACGGCTCCCAAGTTGAGCCTTCTCCCAGAGACCCCAAGCGCACTTGTCAACTTTCCCTCGCGGCCTCATACTATTCCTTCTGCTGTAGCTGAGCCATCAACGCAAAGTAGGGCCACGGGTGGGCCTGAGAGCTCCAACAAAGAATCGGAGGCAGAAAAGCAGGGGAAAGCGCCTTTATTTACTGGTAGTACTTCATTGAACAATCGTTCAAAGGAGCATTATGTCGTTGATAATAGTGGGAGAAAGCGTCGCAAATTATGCTTGAGTAAGCCTCAGGCTCCTATCACGGGGACCCAGGAGGAGAACTTGGGGGTTAAACAATCCTATCAGTATATGGGACCCAGGAAGGTGACGCTTCCAGATCTTTTTTACAACAACATGGAAGATAGTGACGACGAAACCTTTGTATTGACGGGAGCGAAAAGCCCAATTGGCCAAAAGCGCTTTGTGAATAAACGTGTCCAGCACTACTTTCTGCAGGAACCTCGCTCAGTGCAAACTAAAGAGGGAAAGGATGCTGTTGCCAGATTTCCTTATAGCTCTAAAATTTTGCCGTCGGGCGAGGTACAATTTTTCACGCTATTTACACAAGACAAGGGAACTGTTAAGGTCTCGAAAGAGGACACCATTTCCTGGCCTCAACTCAAACAAGAACGAGATGCATATGATTATCTACTCCACAAGTACCCAGCTAATGAGGATCAAGGCTTACCACCTTACGGGGATTCTGGGTCAGAAAACGATTATGATTCCGAAACATGGCAGGAGATGGAGCTTGAGAATCAGGAGGCAGAAATAGAACTGGAAAAGTCGAAAAGATTGTCTAGCCCGGAAGTCGACAGCATTATCGATAGATGTGTTGAGCTCTTTACACATAAGTGGCGAGAACAAAAGCTCCCAATTCAACAACGTAAGGCGCAACGACTCTGGTTGTCTTCTAGAAAGTGGAATACAAAACATACCGAAACTAAGACCGCGCGGAGTACTGTTGCTCATTTAGAGCATCGTTTGAAAGCGCTTCGAAAGGCCATAAAAGATACTTCATGGTCAAAAGCGAGCGAAGTACAGCAGCAATGTCAGTCAATGGAGGAGACTGTCTTAAATCGGGAAGCACAAAAGTGGACAATATCCATTCTAAACCTCGACACATGCCCCCCAAAGCCTCCACCAGCGGCCACTCCTGTAAAGCGCCCAAAACCTTCTATACCCGAGGACGAGGAGTGGCTAAGCTCTGAAGACGACAATGAAGATATCGAGAGCATCAATGATTTCATTGTGCTGGACGAAGATGCACCTCCTTTGGACCGAACCGGGGATAAAAAACCGCTTTCTGCACAAGCTCCGACCCCGTCTAGAAATGAGCTAGAGAGTGACGATGACATCGTTACACCTAGGTCTTTGCGACGACGACGATATAAAAACCTTGGCCCTTCAGAGCCCATGTCTGCTCGACAGCATTCGCCCGATCATGTTCAGGTAAAAACCTCAACCTCACCGGCGCAATTACGACAAATACAGCCATATCAAAAAGGGCCCATTGAGATTGTAGATTTAACCAAGAGCTCAGATGAGATATCCGACCACCAATTTGATGTTCAAACGCCGCCGCTTAATCCTGTTAATGATTCTATTCTTCCACGTCCTTCACCGCGATCGCGATTGCTTAATGACTTCATCCAGGTGGGCAAGAAGAGTCAAGGAACATCCACCTCAAAGGTTCTGCATCCGGCATACATTGTAGAAACAGCGCGGGCAGATTGGTCAGTGCTTGAGGAGCGTTCCGATCGTGACCGGTTGTTGAACAAACTAGTTTGGTCTATGCTTCAGGAAGAGCGTCGCGAATTGCACCAATTAATCAATTCAGTCACGTTAGAACGAGCAAGAAAGCGAATCCGGAAGGCTCTACGCAGGGTGTTGCAACACCCCCACCAAATTCAAAGTAGCCACAGACACGCCTTATTCTTGAGGGTTGCTGCGCTCTATGTTTCTTGGCTTCGCTGCAAAAGACTATCGGCCATGCAAGGCATCCCAAAAGCATTTATTGAGGACACACTTGCAGACAAAACTAGTTACGATCGTTTCCACCCTAGATTTTGTGAAGCTCTCAAAGCATTTTTAGACGAGAAGGTTCCAGTAACAAACACCGCTACCGGGCAACCACAGGAAATCTTTTCAAACAAAAGCGATAAGCCTGAACATTCCACTTCCATACAGGTGCCTGCAACTGAGCAAACTCAGGAGCAGGATTTTCAAGAGATTTCTACTGGCTTTGAACTTGAATCATGTCAAACTCCACATAAGAAGAGAAAAAGAGCTGTTAAGGAAAGTCAAGAAGCTATGGACATTCAGAGAAACGCTCAGCGCCGCGTTGAGCAACAGGAAGCGCAACGGAAACGGCTTGCCCGCCAGCTACGGGGAACAGGTATAAGCAACACAGATCCAGAACACCAGGCCATTAGCTTTGACGATCCAGTGATATACCTTCACCGTCACATCGGTGCCCAGGTGAAACCTCACCAGCTATGTGGAATTCAGTTCATGTGGCGAGAATTGATCAAGGATGAGAAACGTCAAGGTTGCCTTTTGGCTCACACAATGGGACTGGGGAAGACGATGCAGGTGTAAGTACTGCTGAGTTTTTCTGGTGAATGGTAGCTAACATATAGCAGGATATCGCTTTTGGTGAGCATCGCAAATGCCGCAAGTTCTGATGACCCCGCAGTGAGGAACCAGATTCCCAAAGCACTTCAACTTTCTCGCACCCTCGTACTGTGTCCATCATCCTTGATTGAAAATTGGTGGGAGGAGCTTTTGATATGGACGCCCATTGACTCTACGACAAGCCGCAATATTGGACCATTTCGCAAAATTTTACCCACACTTCAAATGGAGGAGCGTCTCGAGGGTATATCGTCCTGGTACAAGGATGGCGGCATTTTGCTGATGAGTTATGATATTTTCAGAGCATTGGTTCTTAACAAAGCAACAAAAAATCGACCCCCAGCACTTGATAGCCGGGTTCATGGAATAGTTAAGAAGCACCTCCTTGAGGGACCGCGCATTATTGTCGCTGATGAAGCCCACAAGTTGAAAAATAGAAATGCGGGGGTTGCTGAAGCTTGTCGGGCGTTCGTGTCGAAGAGTCGCATTGCATTGACAGGGTCTCCTCTTGCTAACAATTTGAGTGAGTACTACGCAATGATTGACTGGATCGCCCCAGGATATCTTGGAGATTTCGTACAGTTCAAAGCGAAGTATATTGAACCGATTCAAGAAGGGCTCTACGCGGATAGCTCGCAGTGGGAACGCCGACAGTCCCTGAAAAAGCTGCAAGTTTTAAAAAAGGATATCGATCCTAAGTTAAATCGAGCTGACATTTCAGTTCTAAAAGGGTCTCTTCCCCAAAAAGTCGAGTTTGTGATCATTGTTCCGTTAACTCCACTTCAGGAGCAAGCATACAATGTTTATATTGCTGCTCTTTCAGCTTATGACAGTGTTGGGAATCCAAGACTATGGGATTGGTTGTCTATCTTATCACTGCTCTGCAATCATCCTGGTTGTTTTATGCAGAAGCTCCAAGATCGAAACAAAGCTCCACAAAAGCCCCCGTCAAGCCGAGCGTCTCCTGATACCGATTTTGAAATACCAGAGGACCCTTCAATCCCTCATGTTCTCCTGTCTTCCGAGATTCTCGCTGGACTAGAAAATATTTTCACCACTGACATGGATATGTGGGCACTCGAGTTGTCCCACCGAGCGCTAGTCGCGGATCAAATAATTGAACGCTCTATCGCTACCGGGGACAAGGTGCTGTTGTTTTCACACTCAATTCCGACGCTCAACTATCTTGAGCGTGTCTTACAGCAAGCAGGCCGAAGCTACTCTCGACTTGACGGGAAAACACCCGTTGCCACACGTCAGGTAGCTACGAAGAACTTCAACTCAGATTCTGATACCCAGGTGTATCTAATCTCTACAAGAGCGGGAGGGCTGGGTCTTAACATCCCAGGAGCAAATCGCGTGATAATTTTCGATTTCCAGTTCAATCCGACCTGGGAAGAGCAAGCCGTTGGGCGAGCGTACAGACTGGGCCAACTTAAACCAGTATTCGTTTATCGCTTTCTTGCAGGTGGGACATTTGAGGATATTATGCATAATAGAGCTGTTTTTAAAACCCAACTTGCCTTCCGGGTTGTTGACAAGAAAAACCCAATCCGCTGGGCATCCAAGAATGTTAGGGACTACCTCTTTAAGCCAAAGGCCGTGCCCCAAAAGGATCTTTCGGAATTTAAGGGGAAGGACCCAGCAGTTCTTGATAAGATTCTTGCAGAGCAGGACAATATCAGGAAGATCGCGCTCACAGAAACATTCCAGCGTGAGGATAACGATAAACTGACTCCCGAGGAGGAAAAAGCAGTCCAGGAAGAACTTGATGATGAACGGCTCAAACGGAACGATCCAGATGCGTGGCAGAAAAAGCAAGATTTGCAGGCGGCGGCGGCGCGACGATCAGCATTTCCTCATTCTCATCCTCCGCCGGCAATGGGAAGCTCTCCATACCCTTCAAACTATACAGCACCTAGTTTGGTGCCTCTCTCCGTAGCCTCTAGCCCGTCAATGACAAATCCGGTCATGGGCCCACCTGCACTGACACCCGACACAAGCCTATTTAGGCAAGTGAACCAACCAAGGCTCACAAATGAGCCCAGCGTATTGTCATCGTTCCGTCCTGATATCGACGTAACCATGACCTCCACACCGCCTGCACTGTCTGGAGCCATCTCCAACGGCCTATTACTGTCCGGTGGTGGCGCGATTATATCTTCCATCCCGCCCTCACCAACCGGAAGTATCTCCAAGGGTGCAAGACCGCTCAATAGCCAAACAAGTCTTAATAATACTGAGAAAAGCAATGGACTCCAAACGCAGCCCGATAATGGGAACAGACCTCCGACAGCCGATCAGGAGTTACATGAGGAGACACGTGCTGGTTCTGCCTTCGAAAAAGAAACGAATATACCTCAATCTAAGACCGGTACGTCAGGCTGCCGTCAGCAATAGGCATGTGTTTTGTAGTTTTCTACTGTGTTCGTATATCGCAACTGATTTGTTTCCCATTTTTCTTTTATCTCACGCTAAATCTCTCCTCTTCTCCTCTGCCCTCATCCGGTGTAGTGCTCTAGATACTTTCACATGTCAACTGAAATTCAGCAACTCTACCAAAACCCGCCGGGCCACATCGCGATAAATCTGATTGAAGAACTTCGATACCCAATAAATGGCCCTGGAAGACTATCCGGTTCATCTTTCAATTTTACATCATGGAGATAGCAATCATGCACCCGGAGGCTAGAACCCTATAAAAAGCACCATCCGGGACATTACCCATAACTTTTCTGACGCTCTTCTATTTATGCCCTTTCCGTTTCCTTTTGTTTTCTCTTTTCCTGTTTCTTTGTCTTTTACTTCTCCTTTTTGTCCTTCCACTGCCGTGTCCACTACACAATGTTCTTTTTTTACTTTTAGATTTATCACTGCCCCACCCTTATGTATTATTATTTCCTCGGAATTAACCTAAGTTGGGTTATTCTTCCTTCTACCTTGATGCTCCACAATTTCATTTCTCCTCTTGTGGTTTTTTTCGGCCCTTGTACCTGCGTGTGGGCGGATACAACTTTCCAGCGGGAATTAAATGGAAATGCGGCTTGCTATCTGGTATGGGATCTACGGGAGCGAGGCGGAGTTTTGCGAATTTTATCTACAGTACTTTCATGCTTCTCTGATTCAATTCCCCCTTCATCTGTGGTGCTTACTACGGTTGAATCGAAATGTTTGCTTTTCATTTAGCAAGAATGGGAAAAGGAATGGGAATGGGAATTGGAGCATTGACATTTATTTGGTACCGTTATTCCCTCCTGCCATTTCCTCTTCTAAGGGAGTTCAATGGCTGCGGCATGTGTTTCCTCAATAAATCAATGCGGCATACGTCTGTTGCAGGCTTGTATTCTGGAAACGTACCGAAGAATCAACTTGAACTGCCTATACACAACGTCGTACTCAGATGTAAAGTTCACATAACTACACATCCGTGGAAGCAAAAGGGTTATATATCAATTCGTTTTGCGACCCTGTAAATAACTGATTCACATCCTCTCCATCAAAAATTGATACATCTCCTTCCTCACTTCTTCTGTGCCAGGGTACATCCCCTTTGGCGAATCGAAATACCCATGCGGCGCGCTGGGGACGATTTTGACGATGGCTTCCCCACCTGCCATCTGCCATTTGGCGCTCATGAAGATCGTATCGTCGAGGAGTACATCTTCTGTTCCACAGGTGAAGAAGGTCGGGGGCAGTTTTGTCTCGGCTAGTAGGTCAAAGAGATTGAAGTAGAGAAAGGAGATGGAAGGGTCTTTGAAGTTTGTAGCGGGACCAGGGAACGTGGCTTCCTGTATTGTACAAAGCGGAGTTTTATTGATACGTGTGCTGCTTTTCTATCTTTCAGCTTTCTTTCCATACGGACGTCCTTTGGTTCGTCATATGCGAATGAGCTGGCTTGTGGGAATTACGTACCCTGCATTTATCCATGAATTGAAGGCCGATGACGAGGGAGGATCCTGTTTCAAATTGAACATAGTAGGTGTCCATGAGACGTCGAAAACGCCGAAATGAAGAACCAACCCTTTGAGTTTGAATTGTGAGAATTTTGGATCCTTGTGGCTAAGGAGGTGCTGAGCAGTGACCATAGCGAGGTGGCCACCGGCAGACTACCTTTGTGAGAGTTGGTTAGAGCTGTCATGGCTGGAATTGATGTAACTTCTCTGCACTCGCTGTTTCATTCAGCATCAGGCAACAGAAAACAGGCAATGCAGAAAAGAATCTAGTATATTTAGAGAGGTAGGTTATTGGAAGTATACCTCTCCACCAAGGAACTTCAGAGGTGCGCCAAATTCAGCCACCCCATTCTGGATAAGTCATTCTGCGGCATCAAAACAATCATGCGGTGCCGCAGGGTATGGATTTTCAGGAGCAAGGCGATATCCAATTGAAATAGCCAATAGATTCGTGGCATCCACGTATTTTTTCAAGCGCGGATCTGACCTATTATTTTAGGGAGGTTGATGGGATATGCATTAGCCCACAAACAGCCTGAAGACGGGGGATTGAGCAGCTCCCAAAGTACATTTCTTCATTCCCAAGAACCCATCCTCCATAGTGCATATGCATGAAAATCCCCGTCGGCGGAATATTAGCGGCAGGCCTGATGACACGGCAAGGGATGCTACGTCGGCTTCTCATGATGGGATCGAGAATTCCGTCGCTTCGGGAAGAAAAACAGGGACGGGGAGTACAGTTTCACCCTTCAGCACCATCTCCCTAAATTTAACAGCACCGACCTAGAGAGTACATTACATTATTATTTGGAAAGTTATGCGTACCACACGCTTCTATACCAGTACTTACATCCCACCAATTTGGCTGTGCCTTCATGAAACCCGATAGGAATTTGTTAGATGCAATGGCGACTTCGGGAACTGCATCGGGTCTGAATTTCGCAGAATCCACGACAACTGAGCTGTGGGTACCCATTATAGCTGCCTTTGATACACGTATAGCTGAACAGAGTAAAAGTCTTTTCACTTTTAGGTATTGTCGGGAAATATAGAAACTCCAACACCTGTTTGCAAACACTCGGATACTAGCCGCTTTCTATAGAGCGAGCCAGATATATATGTGTTTTATAACGCTTGGCAGAAGCTCCCTGTTATATAGTCGAGGAAACATGGATGTGGAGAAAACGTCGTGTCTGGGGCCAAGCCCGGGGGGGGGAGGCCGACCCCGCGTCGAAGAACCGACAACCCACGCCAAAGACTTCCGCCTGCACCATGGGCAAAGGTGTGTCACTGAGATTTCGATAATACTTGGGAAATTTTCAGGATGAGAGTAGCTTCGGCCTTTACAAAAGTTTTCATTTAGGCCTGGTCAAAACCACCCAGGGGTCAGAAACGGGGTTCAAAATAGTGGCTGGCACATGAAGCCATAACTGGAAATCGAGCTCTCCCTACACTGTAGTCCATAGACAACAATTATAGACTAGCTAAGCCTTCCTGGGGTGAGCCGAAGGCAACGTTGCAAGGATTTGTTCATGAACGACAAACTTCGGCTTCTGGGGCTTCTAATTTGGGGTTTTCAAAATACCATCAGAAAAGTCACCGAGGATTTGGAATTTTAAAATCGGTTGCGGATTCTAGACTCCGCAACTAGCTCGGACCGCTACGCAATTAGTCATTATTCGTTTTCGCCGTAGCTCGCCAGGACACGAAAATACAAGCGATGGGGGCCAGAAGAGAAGGGCTTTACAGAGAGGGGGAGCGGTTTACGTTACCGCATATTTATGTTAGGCTGTGAGACTGCCACTGACAGACCTTCTGGCGAAGCCCTGTGTAGAAAACCCTGGCGATCGAAGACTGAGCTCATTAATGGACAGTGAATTGGTTATCACGAAAATTGTTTTTCGGGCAAGTGTATTGGAATTGGATGCAACTAAAATGGCCGAAACGAATGGACAAGCGGGTTTAAAACAGTGCTTGCCAAGAAGTCCAGAGATACTATGTCAAAGTCAAGTCTGGTTTCCATCAAGGCAAGAGTAAACTCCGCAAACATGATTAAAAAGGATATTTGAAATTAACAAATGGAAATAGGCAAGAGAGAGTGGCAAGTAGGTATTAAATTACAGAAAAAAAAAGAAGAGCGAAAGAAAATGTAAAAATTGTGTTGCACAATTTTCCCACAAATTGAAGACGGTATATGCAGGGGGTGGGGTAAATGGGGACTCAAGGTCGAAACGATTTTTTGAGATGAAAATATAGCGTAGTAGGGCAAGGACTAGTGCAACAGAAGAAGTTGCACTGTTACTGAAGTAATTTCTCCAAATCAGCAATCCTCGACATCCGATCCTCGCGTTTTCGGTCTATTTTCTCCCTGAACGCCGTTGTCATCAGCGTGCGTTTCTCTTTCTGCTTGTGTAGGACCCGATCTTCAATACTGTTTTCCATCACAAGACGCCATATAGTCGTCGGTCTTTTTTGTCCCAGGCGATATACGCGGTCAACAGCCTGGTCTTCGATAGCAGGAGCCCACCAGCTATCGGCAAGGATGACTTGATTTGCTGCGACGAGGTTAAGGCCGACGCTGCAGACGTTTAAACTAGCAAGAAGCACGGTGCAGTTTGGGTCGTTTGATAGAGCGTTCATCGCTGCGTCTCGTTTGGCAGAGTTCATTCTGCCATCTATGCGGGCAAATGTGATCCCATTACGCGCCAACTGGGGCTCGATTATATCAAGAAAAGACACCCATTGGCTGAAAACGACAGTCTTCGTATTGGGTGCTTGGCCCTTTGCCGTGAGGATTTTCAACAGAGCTTGGGTCTTGCTGCTGGTAGTTTCGGGGTCGATGTCAATTTCGTTTGTGTCTTCGCCAAGGTCTGCTGCGGGGGCTACTAGACTTTTGCAGTCTTCGATTTCTGCCCGGCAGAGAGGGCATTTGTGTTGGCGTTCAATGGCTTGCTCGATGCAAAAATAGTCGAATGTGTGAGCGCATGGAGTAATGACAGGCTGGCGAAGAGTGTCAAGGCAAATGGCGCACATTTCTTGACTTTCAATTTTAAGTTGAAGAAGAGCTTGGAGTGCTTTGATATTTTGGGGGGTTAATGCTACCACTTTGTGCTCTTCCAGCATTTCCATAAGGTTATTAATGCGGTTTTGGCAAAGCTTCCAGTGATTGCACACTTGGCGCATGCGGAGCAGAACTTCGAGGAGGATAGAGTACGTTGCACCTCCGCTCTTGTTATTGGCATTGGCTTGATAGTCCAAAAGGACTCCCTTGGCTTCCGCTCTAAACCCCTTCTTAGCTAGCGTTGAACAAAAGATAATTGGATTGGATATACTGAACACTTACTGAAACATATCGTATTTCTCCTGCTCATGTGGAAGAAATTTGACGTGAAGAATATGGGAAGAAAGAGGAGGAAGGCGGAGATTGATGAAATTCATATCCTTCTTCCGTCGTAGACAAATGGTACCCATCAGGGCCTGGAGAAGAAGGCTCGCATTTGGATCACAAGCAGTAAGAGGGCGAATTACAGCGCTATTGAAGACTGTCAGGTCTTCGAGGCCTCCTGAAATTCTTAGAAATTTTATCTGTGAGTATAAATCTTTTAGGTTATTGACGATGGGTGTTCCGGTGAGCGACCACCGAGAATCGGCTTCCAACTTGCATGCTGCGCGCGCTCCTCTGGTACGGGGGTTTCTAATCGTATGGCCCTCGTCTAAGACGACGCGTCGCCAACGTAGAGAGAATAACCCTTGTGAGGGCTTGGAATTTGGTAATTTGTTTTCAATTGGAGCATACTCCGAAGCAAGAGCTCCATATGTAGTAATAACTACATCATAGGTATTGAGGTTCTTTGCCTCCTTATTAACTCCGTGATAAATCAAAACTTTGAGGGCCTGATCGTTGTGAATATGTCGTGCGATTTGTTCTCGCCAATTGCTCATAACGCCAAGCGGTGAGATAACAAGTGTCGTTTTCGATGACTCATTTGTTTTCGGGGCTGAATTAGCCAATATAAGTGATATCATTTGTACTGTTTTCCCAAGGCCCATATCATCCGCTAGAATGCCACCGCTGGCAAGAGGTGGTTCGGTATCCGTTGTATAGTTAGTAGCGATGTTTGTAAACATGTCACCCGAGCTTTTCCAAAGCTGAACAACGTCTCGAGACCCTTTGCCTAGGAACTTTGGCGATTCTTTGTCCAGCATCCATGCAAGTCCTTGACGTTGATATGGAAGCAATTCTGTGGAAAGCGCCTTCGGACATGGTGCCATTGGCATCCTCGCTAGTTCCTCTTCGTTTGTTCCAAACTTTTCCACAACTTGGTCCATCTCTCTAGGATTAAAGCTTGTGCTTTGGCCAATGATATCTTCCAACGAGGCGATTTCGTTCTGAGATTCATTTCCGTTTGGAATATATAGATTTGCGTAGGTAGGGTTTCCAGAAACTTGCCACTGTTGGCCTTTGCCTTTTGCTAGAGGCCGAGCTTGTTTCCCGGCCTGCTTTGCAGGCTCTCTTGCGTACGCAGTAAGTTGCTTCGCCTTTTCCCTTCGGAAGTGTTTGATGGTTTTGAGAGGAAGGCGATCGCGCTCCATCTTCGCCATAAGTTCTACTTGTTGAACTGACTGGCTAGTTCCGTAGAGTTTAAGCTCGATGGGGCAATCGAAGAAACCCTTGTCACCGGATAATATGCCTTCTACGAGCAACGATCTGGAGTCCTGAAGTTTTTTTTTTAGCAAATCCCTATGCCTTCGATTGCCTAGTATACATACCATATATGGCGCTAACTTGCTAGCAATAGTGCGAGGCAGATGTCCAATTTGGGTCCCCATAACATTATCAACCCGGATTGCATTTGGATCATAACGATTATTTGGCTCTCTTTTAATTGCTACACATTCCCCAGCTGTTGCATGCCCGGTGTAGTACCTAAGGCCAACGACTTTTGACGAGAGAGTGTCTGCGAACAGTTAGAAATTGAACGGAAAGGATATGAAAGGGCAGAGCATAGTAGATACCATATAGCTGAAAATTAGTAAAAGCATCTTCATCGAAACTTTGGGAGGCGTCTACAAGCTCGGACGCACCCGTCTCATCCTCATCTGCCTGAGTACCACCTGTCTGGCTAAATGAATGATTCCGAGGAGAACCAGTGATTTGGTGTCCGGCAGAACCAGAATTGAGAAACCTCGCTTCTTTGCGTGGTTGATCACAGGAGTCCGTGAGATCGATCACCTCAATCTTCCGTTTACCTCGGGGTGAAACCATCTCCGCTCGACATCAAAATGTGATGATGTCAAACTCCTTGAATTGTGCCAAATGAGCGTGGGAATACGGCGGGACAATAAAATTGTTTAATGAGAAATAGAACAATAGGTCTCCGTACGCGCAAGTGGATGCAATGTGGAACGGATTTCTGTCTGCGCACAGCTTGCGGAGAATGGTCCATTCCTCGAATGCGCGTGGTTTCAATCTAGGGTTTGTTGCTGAAGGTCCCCCTGAAAAAAAAGCGCGCTACGGCGCGATATCACGTGACAAACCTTAATTTTGGCGCTAGAAATTTTATTTTGACCACAAGGCTTTCCCGTCTCCAGGCAAGACGGTATCATGATGTGAACGGCGCAATTATAAATCTTTGCTCATCACCAGATGAAAAAGCGGAAGCCATTAATGATGACAACTATGGCCAGCTGATAATCTGTTTTCGCACCGTAAATTTTCGGTGCAACTACTCCAACACTGAATCGAGGTAAGCGAACCAGTTGATAAATAGGGCGGCTTTGCTCCTCTGTTTTTCGGAGTGACCCTACCGTCTGATTGGCCTATATCGGAACATTCTGGGGTGACCATGATTGGAGCTATTTAGCGAAGCTGTGTTCAGCTCGTCGGAGCTTTTGCGTCAGATTTTTCTTCCTCTTCCGTGGACACATCACGATGCTGTAAAGGATCCAACATCCACAGTTTTACATGCCTCTACCTAACGTTAGTTGGATACGAAAACAGAGGGACTACGAATTCCTTCACACCACTCTACCTAGTCTATACATGACAATGAAACATGGATGAAATTGCCATCCCGCCATCGTACCTCGTTGCCGTTCGGCAATTTCAGAACAAGTATGACGAAGCCATCGCTGCTAGGTGGATCCGGCCAGTTCTCTTCCCCCATAGCTTTGCCCCCTTGATCATTCTTGTTCTCTCACTCCTTGTGAAAACCCCCCGGAAGGGCCCTTTTACAATCATCAAATACCTGTCGTTTGGCGCTGTGATTTACTCAGGATTATTGAACATATTTCAATCCCGAATGTACCTGGGAGGGAATGGGTCTATTGTCGGAATAGCTTCCTTCTGGTATATAATGTCGAGTGCATCATTGCTAGTTTTTAACGACCCTCAGGGACGTTTCAAACGCATTGAAAGAACGACAATAATTTCACATAATACGGAAAGCTGCTCCAGTTGTTCTGACGAACACGTTTTAGCCACCACATCCAACAGATCTCTTGAAGATAAAGAAATTGGAAATACGAATTTACGATTGTCACGAACTACATGGAAGGCCCTACGACCGGGAAACGGATGCAAACATCGCCTCGAAGCAGGCAGCGAGATGTATATTTTGCGGTGGCAAGCGTATCCGAAGACGTTTCCTCATCGTTTGGCATGGGTCTGGGACCTTGTTATCAACATGCGTGGCCCTGGTTGGAATTGGCGTATTTCTACAATTCCCTTGATACCAAAGTCAATTGCTTCTCACCTCGATCCGCTTTCGCATGGAGTTAGGAAGCCTGAAGTCATGAACTTGAGTGATACGAAATCCGCCGCCAAATCCGCACTATTCCAGATGACATGGAGTTATCTTGGCCTAGACGCCCTAAAAGTAATCACGATGTTCGATCCCTACTTCTGGGGGGTTGTTCCTTCCCCACCCCCATTTCCTCTTGACTCCTTCGGCACGTTCGGAAAAATCATTACCCAAGCCTATCGACTTCTCTTCTCAGTGATGGGCGTTATGTGTGCAGTAGAATGTACGGCTTCGGCTATTTCTCTACTTTCTCTTAGTATTTCGTTATGGGTCCCCTTTGCTCGCACATGGACTTCCATCCCAATTGAAGCCCCATGGTTATATCCAAAAACATTTGGACCTTGTTTCTCCTCAATTCTAGATCACGGGCTCATCGGCTTCTGGAGCAAATGGTGGCACCAGGTTTTCCGCTACAGCTTCCTCCAGCCCGGCAATTGGATCTACGCACATCTTCCACATCGACTCCAAAAGCCATTCGTAAGACAGTCTCTCCAGCTTTACATTGCGTTTGGTCTGAGTGGCCTAATGCACGCCGCCGGCAGCTACACGCAACTCGCCCCAACAAAACCCTTCCCCGACCTTTTCTTGTTTTTTTTCCTTCAAGCCCCAGCAATCATGTTCCAGGACTTTGTTACCAAGCATATCGTTGCCCTTCTCCCGTTTAACCCTCCGCGTTGGCTCCGTCGATCGACAAATTTCATCTTTGTTGTGGCATGGGCGTTTGTAATTGGACCCTTGGGTGCGGATGATTTCGCAAAAGGCGGAATCTGGTTGGTTGAACCGGTTCCACTCAGCCCGATTCGTGGTTTGGTATTTGGCGCGGAGGGTCAAGGTTGGTTGTGCTGGAAAGGGCCAGCCTTTAAACAATGGCGAGGCGAGAAATGGTGGGATGTTGGGATACGGATTATGTGAAATCTGAACGAAAGGTGTCAATGGACACCTTCAAGCTCGTTGTGGATACATTTTCTAGGGATGCGCAACTTATATTGGTCAATTTCAAATACTCTCATGATATGAACGGAACGGAGAGAGGCGGCCCTTCTATGGCTTTCCTTGCCGGGACTGAACTTTCCTCGTTTAAGCTTTCAACCTCTCGATAGAAAAGGCGGAGGAAGACTTTTTTGGTATCCTGGGCATATTTTCCAAATATTTTTTGGCTCCTTAAGTCTTCTGAGTGAAACTCATAGATAGGACTGAAGTACCATCCCCATTATGCTATTTTTACTCCAATTGCTCCTAATTCCACCTTATTTCAATATTTTTATAGATTAGACAATACATGACATTTAATTAGATAAAATGACGAGGTTACAATCGAAAGATGCTATGCCTTTTCCAAGTTTGATCAAATACGTAGGTAGTTATTCGCCTTCCTCGTTGTCCTCATCGGTGTCTGGTTCAATATTCAGCGTAGGAATCTCATCATCAGATCCGTCATCACTTTCCCCGGAACCACCACTTTTAACTGGACCGGTATTCTTGCCAGGTAGAAGGAAAACCTCCTGTCTCGCGTTATCTGCACCACTACTCCTTATCTCAATTTTCCGTGTACTGGTTGCTGCAATTTGAGAATTTTGTCTAAGAATTGATTGAATAGCTGGCGCTGGCTTATCGAAGTCCGTGGTCCTTTCTGTTGTGGGAGCAGCAGGTATCTGTCCCGTCAGTGTCGTTGCTGGGGAATTGAATGATTGCACCGCTTCAACACGTATTCTTTTAGCCTGTGAAGTCATCAGATTTTGAGATTCCGCTGGTGGAGGTGCTTGCTCATCAGCCATTTGAATATCATCCAAAGCTCGTTTGTTTATTGGCCGAGTGAGTTCCTCAGGTACCACATTTGACGAAGATACGAAAGCGGCCATCGACTTCGGTTTAGATTCGCCTTCCTCATCAACCAGTTCCCATTCGTTTGATTGAGAAATTCCTATTATAAGAGGCATCCTTGGCCGTAGAAGTGATTCAACTCCAGGCGTTTCCGGGTAACATCTAGCAAGAAATGGGATAATGCTAGGGTTATTGCAACGACTAGACGTTGCTGGGACGGGGTTGAGGACGCTGGCCATCATGATAGATTCGCTCTTTGTTATGATCGCTGTTCGGTCAATTTCCGTCCGGAGATACGGTGGCGTGTGCTCAGTCGGAAGGCCTGTGAGGAGATTTGTAAGTAGATCCTTAGCCGCACCTTTCAGGCTAGGGAAAGAATGTTCTGCGTCAATGGCGGCTTTTGGATTTAGATTCAGGAAAGAGTCTACATTGTTCGTCGTCGGGTTTGGCTTCGCGGCGGACCTGGCACTAAGAGATTGATTAACGCCAACAGCCTTGTTTGGCGATGAATGTAGGAGGTCCTGGCACGCGGACTTGATTATTGACGCCAAGGATGTTACACCAGGTCTTGTGATGGACGGACCAATGATTGGCATGATGGCGTTTAACATTTGGTAAACGCCAATCCGTATATTGACATTGCCGTTCTCAGCTTCAAACGTCCAAAGTGTTTGATCAAGACAACTTTGTGCAACTGAGATGCTCCCTAGGCCAAATCTTTCGACGACAGCGCGCAACAGATCTAGGGTCGCAACGTGAAGTTTGGGTAACTCAGCCCAAAGGCACTCCCGTTCCTCCCGGCCAACTTCGGGATTTATTTCTGTCCCACGCTGTGAAGCATCGTCATCTGATAAAGGGGCGGTCACCGAAACTATGCGATTGGACAAATCAAATATGGACCCTAAGGGTATTGAAACTGTGGAGCTAGTTGGCATTGCAACAAATTCAGTCAGTAGCATTAGAAGACCTTCTAATTTCCCAGTGCCAGCATATATACCCTGCCAGGTTGGAGACCCAAGCGCGTCAGGGCTATCATCTCCAACCGGGTGATTGTAATTCTTCGATTTAGATGTTTGGCGTAAGGAAGTATCAACAGACTCCCACTGCTCTACAACCGCTCGAAACAAGTGATCGCTTGTCTGATGTATGGACGATATTGTAGCCCTGCAAGCTTTAAGCCATTCTTCTCCACTGGTGTTTTTTGGCGCGCATTGATGTAGGGCGATAAATAGTTGCTGCGCCAGGCGGACCCCAGATTTTGACAATGAACCAGGAATCCCAAACGACACGACGAGGGGCAAAATCAAGCCGTGGATTTGGGACGAGAACGGGCGAAAGATAGTAGGATGGTGAGGAAGCAATTCGAGAAACACATGCAGCACAGTTTCAAGCAATGGCGTAATCCGTTTCAGTTGTCTCGCTTGCCCGGCTATTGGCTTCACAGAAACTAAATTCAGGCAAGACGTAATGAAAGCGGGTAGTGACGGTGTTGTTATTTCTCGTACCAATGTTTGGTATGGATAAGTCAGTCGAAATATGCGCGTCAAGGTAATGAGGCAGAATTTTTTCGTAGACGGTGGGTCAGATCTCTGTGTCCGCGGTTAGCTGGAGTCGCGAAGAGCAGGACTGGGTGCGGGAGACAAGAAAAAAGGAATGAAACTCACCCCTAGAATACTTAGCAGAGCCCGAACCCAAGCCTCAGAACCGCGAAGAATCTCCCATTGGCCCGCTTCTATTACTGCCTTCACAAGGATAACTGCAGTCCAGCGTCCTTCAACACTTTGATCTTGTAGCAGACTTGTGATGCGGGCTTTTAATTTCTGTACAAGCAATGCAGTATCCGACTCCCCTGGAGCTTTTTTCTGGTTTTGAGGAGACGATAATATACTTCCACAATCAGCGAAAGCTGTCGCAAGGTAGATTGCAATCGACGGGAGCTCTTTCGCCGGTGTAGTGAGTAAACGGTGTGTCGCGGCGCGGAGGGAAGTAGGAACTGTCATGGCGGGCGGCGCAGGGATTGAAAATGGAAGTTGAATAGTCTCGGAATTTAGAGAAAGAGGTTAACGATACATTTTTTAGCAATTCATAAGAGGCGTTTTATGACGCTTTCAATCCCGAAATTCGAGCGGGTATAAAAGTTGATATTCATTTGCAGAACTTTTTTGCGGAGATTGGCGCCGGACCAAGGTTCTTCGCCGCGTCCCTTAGCGCTAAGTTGTTTATTTACCGCCAAGCGGTCGTCAACTGCCAGCCTCGGTTTCAGACACGCAATCAGAGGAGTTTCAGCTGATTTCCATCCAGGAACTGAAACGGCCTCTGGTTTCTGGCTACACGTTTATCCTAGGATCTCGTCAAGCACTGCGTTTTTCTTTTTCTTCTGGCTTTACCCACCATGTTCCTGATGTGGTGACGGCTCCATCCACTAAGCTTCACAAACCATGACCGTACTTCGCCCTTTTCCTCACTCGCGGAGATTTAACCCTAACTCTACATCTCTGTGATACAGAAGTATGAGCGATGGCACTAACAAGGTGAATTACGTAGGGTCGAACCCCCGAGAAGGGGCAGCGCTATATTGAGGCTCTGGATACTGCTAGATGCAATGATAATTGGAATGACGTCCCAGAGCTCGTTCGAAAAATTGAAAAGCATTGCCCGGAGCGAAAATGTATTGTTGTTGTCTTGTCCCTCATCCCCACAACAGTATTTACTGACACTCGGGTCCTTTATTAGGTCTGGTAGAGGTTGCGCGTGCCGAGTGTCACGTCGCAGGCTACCTGAACAAACGACCTAACACTTCCTCCACCGGCTCGGGATCCACAGAGACAAAGCTCCATGATATCATACCAGGATTGCTGTCTGTAATGGGAGAGGAAGGGAGCCCGCCGCAGGATGTTTTCCAAGCGCAAGTGTGTTTGGGCTGGTTGCATTGGGCACTATCAGAACCTGCACTGGCGGCCTCCCGCCTCCCCAAAGATTTCGATATAACGCTGCATATATTATCCGGGGATCAACAGGTCCTATCGCCCTGGACAGAAGTCTGCATTATAAAAGGCGGATATATTAAGGGTATGGATCCCTTAGATTTTAATGCTATATTCCGGAACTCATATAGATTGGTTTTCTAGGCGCAGCCCAGGCCTTAGTTTCAGGGTCGGAAGATGCGATACACACTTTCAAATCAGTTTTACCTTGGGTTTCCGTCCCGGTTTCGAGCTCCCCGTCAAGTCCGCAATTCTTATTTTGGTCCGAACAGTTGTTGGCTAAGGCCGCAATCCTTGCAAGCGAAGCTACATCCGAAGGTCGCCTGGCAAATGAGCAAACTGCCGAGTTTGCATTGAAAGCATTTCGGCTCTGGTCATCCCACCGTAACGTAAAACAAGCTGACCCGGCATCAACTGTTTTAAGCACTGCTCCAGCGAGCCCAGGGTCAAGAGCTTCGATATGGCAAGCCTATTACACTTTTTTATCATCGACTTTGCGCCAAGTAGTGTACACTAGTCCGTCGGAGGGCCAGAAGCGTGCTCAATTGACAACGGAATTCCGTCGTGTGGAAGCTATTTGTGAAAATATTGTGATTAAAAATACAACTTTTCCAAAGGCAGATGTTAAAAATAGGGAAGTTGAGGCCTGGGTAGAGCAGTTCATTCAAAATTGGGAGGTCCTTTCTGGGTCAGAGTGGCGGGACAACGATTTTGGGGAAGGTGGGCAGGATGCTTTTTCTCGCAACGTTCTCGATGTGAGTTGCTGTCCCAAGAGGGTCGCTGTTATTATGCTAATCTCGCCCCTCCTCAGATGCTGTATCGAGCGGCTACCATGACATTTCATTCTACCCTCATTCTACGCCGCCTTTTCCATGTCCACGCAGCTTTAGCCGAGTTTAACCTTGCGATCAAAGCACTAGAAACATACATCGATCTCACCACTAGCGCAAAAGCACGGGCAAAAAAATCTCCGGAGGCTGGCGGTGAGTTGGAGGACGATGAGATATTTGCCCGCACACTTTCCGAGGGAATCACCATGTTATCTTGCTTCGGCTCGTATAAGGAAGCGGAAAAAGCAAAGGAATTGACCGATATGCTACACGAATTACTCGATGAGCTGATGAGTAACAGTTCGACCACCGATTTAGCCAACGGACGAGTTTCACCAGAGTCAATTGCTGCCTCTACCCATTCGGGAGCTTTGTCTCCCATAACAGCTTCAATAGCATATCGAGCTATCGGAATCGGGCTTGCGAATTGGGCAAGATGGACTCCAATCAATGAAGCACGAACCGACATCCAAGCTGATGCTCTAGCCGCTTTTGAAAAATCCCTAGCTTATGAGTCACCTGAAGGCACAGATGTAGCATCGTCCTTCGCATTTGGGCTCCTACTTGCAGAGACTAGGGACCTTAACGGCGCAATTGATTGTGTTCGGGCCGCATTGGTGTCGGCGCAGTCCGTGGACGCTGGCGCACACGGACAATCACATTGGACTACTACCAAGGAGCGAGATCTTGTACCGCTGTGGCATTTACTAGCTCTTTTACTGAGTGCAAAACAAGATTTCGAGGCTGCAAGCAAAACCTGCCATGCCGCTTTTGAAAGCGTGCCAAGCGTCGATTTTCTCCATGAACAAAATGAAAAGCTTTCCCAGAATAAGCGACAAGACCTTGGGGAGAAATCAGCTCATTGGCTATCAGCTGCCGCCATCGAGATGAGTAGAGGCACACCTAACGAAATGGAAGCACGTGAGAAGGAGAGCATCATTGAGCTACGGATTACTCAGCTTACATTGCTAGAAATACTGCATGGCCCAGAGCATGCACTAAACCATTCTGAGGAACTGCTCGCCCTGTACGGGCGTTTGTTCACAAATCCCGAACTTGATAAAAAAAAAGAGCCAAAGGGGTCAGATAATCTTATCCCCCCTAAGAGTTCAGCGGGAACAACTCGAAGCTTCCGCGGTAGTATTTTCGGCCGAAGGAAGAGTGTTAAATATGGAGAGAAAGACAACCCACTTAGGGCAGAAGCCAATATTACCCCAAGAGTACCATCAACCTCGTCTGGAGGTGTTCCTACTGATCCAGACGCACCAATAATTCAAGTTACGGATGAGGATCGGTTAGCGTCAAGCGAGCATCCGCATTCAGAGGCCACCGGTGGTTCTACACGCCAAAAGATTCATCGACGGAACGGTAGCACGAAATCTATACGGCCACGCACCTCAGACAAATCAGTTCGCTCAACTGGCGCAAATACAATCAAAAAACACCAACGTCAACATGCGGAGGAAAACTCATCGATATCCGCCAACGCACCCCCCCAAGCCCCTCGGAACGACGGGCTTCCATCCCAGGCTCATGTATCAACACATAATGACAATCATAAAAAGCACGGCAAAGAGTTCGTTTCCTCCTGTTGTCCACCAAGTAATCTACTCCGATGTGGCCTACGTTCACGAAGTTTTCGCTTTGACTCCCCTACACGCGCACTTACTCGGTTCTCAAAAATTCAGACGCAAATACACGCCCATTGTTTGCTGATTAAAATATGGTTGTTCATCGCAGGACTTTATAGACGTGCAGGGCTTTTCGAGGACGCGCTGGAAGCCTGCAACGAGGCGTCAGAACAAGCCAGGTGTGTGGAAACACTCATTGCAGAACAAGAGTCTTCAGCGAGAGCTTTTGCCGACGCTGGATGGGGAGGCACGAAGAGTTCAGACGAGCTTTGGGGGGATGTGTACGCTGAAAGAGGCCATCTCGCGCTGGTGCAATCGCATCCATACGACGCAATCAACCATTTTGAAGACGCTCTTATGTACTATCCAGACCACCCATCAGCCACAGTAGGGCTGGCTAACCTCCTTCTGGATATTTACGATCAAACTTTGCCTCTTGAGAAGCCTGAACCAGGCCTGGACACCATAACACCTGGTGTTTCTCTCTTGTCATATTCGTCGAAACGTAAATCAAGCTCCCAGGCACACGATGATGAGCAGACCAATAGCAACAGCGGCCCTTCTCTATCACAAGAAAGCACACCGGAAGCTCTAGATCGGCTTGCTGCACGTGATAGGGCGTATGGCCTTCTATCCGCGTTGACTAAACTCGGGAGCGCGTGGGATAACTCCGAAGCGTGGTTTGCGTTGTCAAGAGCCTATGAGCAAAGCGGGCAAATTGATAAAGCTAAAGAAGTCCTCTGGTGGTGTGTGGAGCTTGAGGATAGACGACCTATCCGACATTGGTGGAACGTCGGCTCTGGAGGATATGTCCTATGAGCTGCCATGGATGAACGCACTCCCTACAGGAGCTTCAGCTATTTTTCCTATTGAGAAATTAATGTCACATTTTACCCCCTAACCGAGTTTTTCTTGGTGTTATTTTTGTTCGTACTAGATATTATTTTCTTGGGCACAGGAATACCTACCCACGTGCTGAGCGACATTTGTTTCACGAAAATTCCTATTTGCCCTGTGTTGATGCTTTGAAGGTGACTAAGTTGCTTCTTTTCGTGTTCAGAAAATATGATACCGAATCGTCTATATAGTCCAGATCTGTTTTCATAGAATATATTACTGTCTTTCTCGAAGTTTTGATTCAATGTGAATAGAGCATCAATTTCTATCGGCATAGAGAAGAGGATATATACAATTGTTATAGGAGCCGCTAACCACCGGTTTTCAAATCTCGAACAGCAATAAAAGATACCTTTGGCAGAGTCTTGTCCATCTGAGCCGAACACATACTTATCGACGTGCTGCAACAGGTTTCCAGGCAGAAAATTTGGGCCTCACGCTGTACATTTGGAAACGCATTGTAAGTACAGGGCCAGAAAATACAAGCTCGGTATAAGGGGCGACTCACGTAGAATATGGCTTGTACGCGCCACGAGTTAGCGTCATGGTGGGCTGGTGCTCTGGCAATTCCCATGATCGCACGCCAGCCTGTAAGATGGCATCTTGAGTCGGCGGCTTGTCGACCATGTACGCTAACCATGCGTGCCTAGGAAGTAAAAAGTAGAACGATATGTAAGAATGCCATTATATCCCCGGGAGTGTCTGGTTGGGAGGAAATTCAAAAAGTTGATTGAGGGTTAATTCATACCAGCCAACGTCAATTTGGGATGCATCGAATTCTTTCTCCGTGTAATCCACCCAGCGTGTTCGAACTGGAGCGAGATGAAAATCAGTTTCCGCACTCAACGTGTGTTGCAGATGCACAACCGATATTTCTTACGTGGTAGTTCTTCCATGTTCTCATAATATTTGTTTCCGTATCGGTCCATAGCTATCAACGTCCCGGCTTTGGTATCGCCTATCAATGGTTTCTGACGTGTTAGCCATCTGTCCCACGAGGCGGAGCTGTGGGAGAGGAGACAAACCCATATACTATTATCCAGCGCCAAATCGTAGGTGAGCATATCATTAAACCAGCCAGCTTGGATAACCAGGAGGCAGAAAAGAGAATATTGCACATGGAATTGAAGCGTACCTGCATCTGGTGACCATATTCCTATTTAATGTGTATGTGGTTAGCATCGGCAATTGAGAACGGGAAGCGGGAAGGGACAAACTTTGAAACCTATCCGCCACAAGTTGCGGGCGGTACGGAGAATTGTCGACATCTTGAAGGTTGCAGAGGTGGTATTCCGTTGTCAATTTTCCAGTTCAATTGCTCCGGTCAAACTGAGCGACTTGAAGTTGATGATGTTCGATGTCATGCTGCCGAAAGAGGCTTAGCGCCGGGATCACCAACAGTGTGTATAATAGTTGCGGCGAACTTTCCGCGCCCGAATTTATTCCAGATAGCTATCAAATTCTAGGCCTCATTCCTACCCAATTAAGGGAGCATGTATTCAATTGGCACTATTTTCGCGCATTTTCTTCACAATGATAAAACGTCTCGGGGTGCAAACTCTTCGTTACTCATGCCGCAGGCCCCCCATTCCACGGCGTTCTATCCGGAAGTTCTCCTCCCATCCAGGCCAGACACAAACGACGTCCTCCCCAGCGTCGTCCCTTGGTAGCATAACTGTTGAGCTGGACAATATTGCTCCTAGATTTGAAATACAGGCATCCCAAATTAGCATTTTAGACTCTCCTGCTAGTTTCTACGACGCTCTGAAAGTAAGTGGGTTATGCACTTTGTCTCGCTACGGCATTAACATAAACTACAATTGCAGGATAAAATTCGAAACGCCAAAAAAAGAATATACCTTTCGACTCTCTATATTGGAAAGACGGAATTCGAGCTTATCGAAACCATAAATGAAGCCCTACGTCAGAACCCGAAGCTCCAAGTCTCGATTCTAACGGATGCCCTACGGGGCACCCGCGAAACTCCAAAACAATCCTGCGCATCACTTTTGGCGTCCCTAGTTGCAGAGCATGGATCGGATCGCGTCGAGATACGGATGTTTCACACCCCTAACCTTACCGGATTAAGAAAACGTTACGTTCCAAGGAGAATAAATGAAGGATGGGGCCTGCAGCATATGAAGTTGTACGGAATTGATGATGAAATAATACTATCCGGGTGTGAGATCACTGTTCCGATTTACGTACATGGTCGCACCTTTTCTAACTCATATACCAGAGCAAACCTCTCAAATGACTATTTCACGAACCGATTAGACAGATACCATGTCTTTAACTCCAAACCGCTGACAGATTACTACTCCCGAATCCATAATTCAATATGTAGCCTCAGTTTCCTCGTCCTCCCAAACTCGGAGGATAAAGCCGGATATGCTCTGTCCTGGCCAGCGTCTAATGGTGCCCCGTCGCCGCTGGATGATCCAGAAAACTTCATTGCATATGCATCTACCATTTTAGCACCTTTGATAAAACCAACAAAATCTCAGCCTCTGCCGCCACCAGAGTCGTCAAAGCCCACGTTTGTCTATCCAGTGGCACAGTTCAGTCCACTACTAAAACCCGATGAATCCACAGAGTATCCTGCGGTGTCAAAAATCCTTAGCCTTCTTTCAACCTCTCCCTCCCTAGCAAATTCCCGCTGGCTATTTACAGCAGGCTACTTCAACATTCACCCTGTTCTATCGTCTCTATTGATATCCAGCACATCAGCAGCAGCAACCGCCATATCAAAAACTCAAGGGACTGTCCTGACCGCCTCGCCCTGGGCGAACGGGTTTTATGGCTCGGCCGGAGTATCAGGAATGCTCCCAGCAGCTTACACCCATCTATCTGCACGATTTCTGGATCGTGTTGCTGAAGCACAAAAAACCAACTCCATTCAATTGAAAGAGTGGCGACGGGGAACCGTTGGACAGCCAGGAGGATGGACTTATCATGCAAAAGGCTTGTGGATAACTCTTCCCGAAGAAAAACACCCGAGCATTACATTTGTAGGGAGCAGCAACTATACGAAGAGAAGCTATAGTCTTGATTTGGAAGTTGGAGCAGTCGTTGTAACGTCCGATGAAACGCTGAAACAGAGATTGTCAGAGGAAACTGAATGGTTACAGAAGGATGCCAGTGCCATGTCCCGGGAAGATCTGATGAATGTTGAGAGGAGGGTTGGGTGGAAGGTGCGGTTGTCTATGTGGATTGTGGAGAAGGTTGGGGGTGCGTTGTAGCTTCATCTATCCTTGTACGTTCTGACGGGAATCTGCCGCAATTGTACATTAGATATCAAAACTTTGGAGAGCATTATTGTAGGCATTTAGAGGAATAGCATGTATAATATAAATAACTGGGTTAATTCGTTACTACTATCATGTTTGCCCGAACTTTTGCATCCATCAACACGTTTATAGGATCCCTTTTTATCTATACCGATCCGCTGAATGCTGCGAAAGAGAATATCGCGCACGAAACCAATACATGCACAGATTTGAAAAACAGAACGCCTCGAATCCAATAAGTAAAATATGACCCAAGCATGCAATCATTAGATCGAGCCCAAAATAAAACAGAGAAAATGATAGGAAATTCCCTTAGACTTTCCCAGGTAACCTCGCCGGTCCCAGACCTTGTCGAACCTCATCCAACATCCTAATTCCGACAACCTCATTTCCATTCTTCCCTCTCTTTCCCTTCGCCCCCTTCCTTTTAGCATGCACCCCACGATCATCCCAATCATCTAAAAACCCATCCATGATCTGATTGAAATCCGACCGAAGCGGCGTCCCCGCGCTAACCAGACTGGGTACTTCAGATAACTTCGATAGCCCGCTGACCACAGACATGTCATCCGCCATGCTAGAGCCATCATAGTCCTCGCCCTCTTCATCGAGCGAGTAGAGTGCTTCAACTCTCTCAAATCTATCGTCGAGAAGACGGTGACCTTCCGTTCGCGCTAGTGAAGATGAAGTCATGGAATATGCGGATGGGTTGGTGAGTGCGCCCTTGCGCTTCTTTCTGCGGACAGGGGTCCCGCCGGCGGTGAACATTGTAGATGCCACGGTTCCAGCGTGTAGCACGGAGCCGGTTTCTCCTTGCGTACCGGGCGCTGAGGGTTTTGTTTTCATATCCTTCTTGTACTGGGCGAAATTGCGAAGCCAGTTTCCATCTGCGGCAGTTGTGTCTGGGATTTGCTCATCGTCTATAGGTCCTTTGGAAAGTGGAGTTGCTTTTTGCGTGCTTACACTTGGTTGCTCCGGTGCCTTTTCCGTTGCGTCTGATTCCCAACCTTCACCGTCGTCTTCAATAAAGGTATCCCTCCATTCACTGGGATCTACTTCCGCATCTGCCCCACCTTGCACTAGGGACGCAAACAGGTCTCCATCTTCGTCGCTTTCAACAAATGCATCATCCTCAAGAGCTTCCAGAGTTTCTCTTAGGCGAGGGTCCATCTCTGGCTGAAACCCAGCAATGGCATCGGGGACATCCTGTTGATCTTGATAGGTTGGCTTCCTAGAATAAGTCGAAGCCGTAGAAAGCACATCATGCTCATGAACCGACCCGAGATCATCTACATCGTCGAGGGAAGTTTCCCTCAATGCGTCCTCAAGTTTCATGCTTTTGGCCTTCCCTTTCCCCTTCAGCGGCGTCGCTTCAACAAAGTGCGACTGCCCACCCCCAGCCCCGCCCAAGTCTCGCAAATGTTGCATATAATCATATTGTGAATCATCGTAGTATATTCCATAGTTCGCCGCTTCTCCTTCATTCTTCCGGACCTGGGCCCCTTCGAATTCTTTCTCAAGTTCCGCAAGGACTTTGGTAGTTTTGGAAGGGTTTGGAGCTGATTCCGTGATCGGAGCTCCGGATACCCTGTAGAGGACTCTATCGTCCGCATCTGCATCGTGTATCAGAGGGTCATTTTGCGATCTGTGAAAGAGTTGGTAGGTGGTTGCTGATTTTTTATCACTAGAGGCCGAGTAAGGAACTGTGTGTTAGCCATGCCCAACGCCATGCACCCAGTGGCAGAAGTTGAACTTACATCCATTGCCTGCGTGGAGGCATTTTGTCAAAAAATGTTAATATCCGGTGCCAAATAAAATGGAATTCACGATTTCTTCAAAATGTGGTAATAACTATCCCTCTAAGTTGATTCTCTTGGGTGTTTGAGTATTATTTCTTTTTTCCTTTGGTACTCGAGTGGGATGGGCAACATAAAAAGGGCCTTATCTTTTCGTCGTGTGTGATAACACCCCGATCACGTGATATCCAACCTTCCCGAGGTCCTGCCTTGGTGCCATCGTATCAGTCTAGGTAGTTTGCTGGAACTCCACCGGTTGCTGGGCTGCTCGACAATGGACATCCGAGAACATTCTCGAAGGTCATGATTTATGTCGATTGAAACTAATTAATGCTTCTAATAGTCAGCCTATTCCAAAAAATCTCTCGCCAAATTGACGTTGGTGATTCAATTCAACTAACCGTCACAAAGCCGCTGGGACGTTTTGCAACAGAGTTCGGCCTGAACAACAAATATATATATATATATTGAAAAAAAGGTTTATTTCATTCTTTATCTAAGGTTTACCGTACTAAGCAGAACTCGCAATATCATCTTTTCCTGTGTCAGGGTTTTTCCAAGCAGCCAAAATGATATGAAATATCCAAACCCGACCACAGCTCCCCTACCTGACGTTGTCCGTCGAGAAGGAAATACTTCTAAAAGCGGAACGACGCGGAGCAAGGCCGCTAATCCAATAGGTGCTGTCATGACTGCCGGCAGTCCAATGGAGAGCATTGGGCAGGCGATTCTCAGTGGTGGCCCAGGGAACGCAGTCCACCCGCATTGCTGGAGTTGTCCGAGTTTTAATTCTTCCAGAAACTCGCCAACATGGAATATCGCTAGTCAAGCAGGCAGTGCCCAATTGGGCCGCAATCGAATAGACCAGATTAACTAGGCGATTCCTAGCGGTAGTTACCGGGACGACCACATCCTGCTACTGAGGTTGGAGTCGTCCATCGAAAATGAATACTTTCGACAACTCGACACAACATGGTAGCGAAGCAGGCAACGCTGAGATAAACATCGACAGAACGAGGAATACCGAGCGACCCAGAAGCAGCGAAACAATGGCGACCAAAAGCCCACGAAGGAGCCACCCGAATTACTAATTGGAAAATGTCAGCGGTGGGATCAAGCCCGAGTTTTAAAGTGCAGTCTGGGTGGATTAAAACTGAGATAAAGTTGGAATTGAATTGGACGAATAGAGCTTTTCTCAAATTCATTAAAGCTGATAGTGAGGAATCTCAAACTACCGCATAACCTTGATAGTTATTCTTTCTTTCATCTCGTTTGTTGCATACGTTTATGGCGACTTTTAAATTTCAATCCCTTTCGGGCAAGCTCCTTCAGATGGATGGATAATAGCTGATAAATTTGATAGCAGAACAATTTCTATGTTTGCGATTCGAGATTATTTACAGCCTCGAGGGTTATTCACGAACGACTTTCATAGACGATCATCGTCTCGTATGTATGCACTTGCGATGGGGCTCTGACAGGAACAATAATCATGTTAACAGCAAAGAAGATAAAACCGGATTGCTAACAACTAAAAATGCATATATAATCATTAACCCCGCCGTTTTAGCTCTAACACTCATCCATTCGTATATCCCAAAACGAACGCTCGAGAAGGTGGACTGGTACACATTAGAAGTAAATATAAAAAACATAAACCGCAGGCTGCTACCCCTCCTCTATGTATATCAACTATCTAATAGAAATCCTCCTCTCCTGCCTTAGATAATGCCTTCTTCCTTTGTTCAATTGCCCTTCTCTTCCCACCCTTAAAATGCTTCTTGCCAGCCCTGTTAACCTCTGAAGGATCAATCCCGTTCTCTAACGCAACCATCATTCTTTGCTTTCGACCAGAAAATTCCTTTTGTTTTTGAATAGCACCTTGTTCAGTATATTGGTAACTGAAGGGCATTTTGACATGACCCGTTCCTCCCGAGCCAACTGGTGAGAAGAAGCCGGTGTCAAGGTTCCGTGAGCGAGCACCCTGCGGATGGGAAACAATAGAGGGTGGGGGCGATAAGGTGTCGTCATTCGTGTCGGCATCGGTGTCGACGTGGCTAGCCGATTCATCATAGCCGGATAAGGAGGGCGCTAGCCCCCGATTAAGGAGAGCGTCTCGTCTCTTTGGAGGTAGATGGGCAATATCGTATAGTTCACGGTTGAACTCTGCTGGGTCTATCGGGTGCTTCCCAGCTTCAATTTCGGATTCGGAAGTAGGTGGAGGGTGGCAGAACGGGAGTTTCCCGCTAACATAGTCTTTTAATACGTATCTTGCAGCGCGAGATTCGTCCGGTTGGCCAAGGCCGGTGGTGGCGAAACCTCGGGCACGCGCATATGCACGCAGAACTTCGGAAGCAGTGGGGATTCCAGTTCCTCCCTCTTCGAGAGGTCGCATATTGATTTTCAAACCATACACAGCTTCGAAGAAAGGTTTTGGAATTCGTTGGGCCACAATACCGGCCGGGCCCAGGAATTCGCGAAGCTGGTCAATCGGTAGAACACCATTTACGACAAGTTCCGCTTTTGTTGTTGCAAAGTTAGGGAAGACCAGACCGGGACAATCACACAGGAGGAGGTTTGGTGAGAGATAGAGTGTTTGGAAGTGTTTGGTTTTCCCCGGCGTGGCGGATACTGATACTTTCTTTGCACCAAGAAGGGCGTTTATTGTGCTAGATTTACCAACATTAGGATATCCGACAAGACCAATAGTCGTTGGCTTGGGTTTCCCGTTCTCCCCTTCATTTTGTTGTATATGCGGTGCAGCTGTAAGGAAGAGCTCCTCAAGTTCGTCAATCGTAAGAATCTGCGTGCGCGATCTCAGGGGGTCGGGAAGTGGTACACCCTCATCAGTCTCCGATTCCTCTTCGCTGGAATCCTCTTCTGCGGCATCAATGGTCAGCCTCTTTGCATTCTCAGCTAGTTCCTCCTCGTCTGAGACGTCCTCTTCCGTGTCTTTGCTAGCTAACTCCATCGCCTCGAGGCTCTCCTTGGCCAATGCAGCCGAGAAAAATTTGTAGTTGATACCGTGCTCTTCGAAATAATCCGCCCATATTTCTCTCTGTTTCTCGGTCATCATATCAGCCTTGTTGACCAGTAACAAGTTCCGCTTCCGAGGATCAACTTCCTTCACGTATTTTTCCAGGTCCTCCGATCTAAAAAGCAAGGGATTTCTCGCATCAACAATCTGCACGATCAGGTCTGACCGCTCAATGACTCTCCACAACTGCCTCCAAACTTCCAGATTCCTCTCAAATGGAGTCATCAGCAGATCCTGGTGCTCCTGCAACTCTGCAAGCCCTCGTCTCCATTCAAGTAAACTTTCCCGCTCCATTCTATCCAGCTGTTGTGGGGTTGTTGTTTTGTCCCACTGCGGTCGACGGGGAACTGTCAATCTGGCACGATTCCGTTGATGCTTCTTGACTGCAGCCCTTTCGTCAGCGGCAGAAAGCAGATAAGGATTCTTCTGATCCGTATGTATGATTTTGACATTATTCAGTTTCTCGGCGGTGAAATCTGTGCCGGCAAGCTCTGCTGTGCTCAAAAACTCATCCAGAGCACCTTGCTCGGTAATACTTCGCATTTTAACCCATGAAGCCTCCTCGTTTGGGTTCGTAATATAGGTTTCGCCGTTGGGTCCAGTTCGTTGAACAGCAGCAGCGTTGTAAGAAACCTTTTTGCGATCACTACCTTTTCCCTTTCCGAAACGATCATTCATCAAACTATTCCCCAGCCCAACGGCATTTTTGGACTTTGGGAGCGGCATGGTGGGCGAGATAATATTCTTTCGGTCGCTTGTTTAAAATTGACGGTATCACTCAACTGGAATGTGAGTGAATAGTCGTTTGTATAGCGACGGAAGAGGGGCGAATATCGAAATATCTGATTTCAAATAAATGAGGTATCCCCACATCCAGGTTAGTCATCATCGTTATCATCACGTGATATACGTCATATCCATCTGCAGCGGGCATCAACATCATCAACAATTTCAACCCTCCCTCGACCGCATATTCCGCCAATTGAAAATTACCTAGGTGATCAATACTACTTTCAGTTCCTTTGAATTTCAGCCAACATCAGGCAACTTGAATAACAGAAGTTATATCCCTCCAAATCGACCATATTAACCGCGTCAGTGGTAAATAAGATTGATAACATTGTGTCGTAGCGCTCTTTCAGGAGGGAACGGGGATGGGCAGCTAATTCGAGCAATAAACACGGTACTTGCTTGTTTCCGTTTTCCACCTGCTACTAAGAGGCTAAGTCTCTCCTCTCTCCATTTTAAAAAATGGCCAAACGCTCACGAGAAGAATCTCTGGCATTTGAATCGCCAGCTTCGCCAGCGGATTCTCAAATACCGTCTACAGCCATGGCACCCCAAACCTCCCCCTCTGGGAAACTCGCCCATTTGGACGGCCAGAGCGAGGACCAGGAGGTGATGCGTTGCTCGTTGCCTCCTCATAGGGAACATATCTCATTTTCGACATACGAGGACTACGAAGTTCATTATGCCCAAGCGCATTCCAACAGGTGTTTAGAGTGCGGGAAGAATTTTCCTACGACTCATTTTCTTACTTTACACATCGAGGAGCTCCACGATCCACTCATTGCTTCGCGTAGGGAACGGGGGGAAAAGACGGTGATATTTCTATTTATCTTTTAATTCTCACGTAATCTGTCCTGCAATGGTTATTGAAACTAACTAAAAGGGGTAGTTCGCATGTTTTGTTGAAGGTTGTGATCGGAAATGCTCGACAAGTCAGAAAAGAAGACTCCATCTTATCGACAAGCATCAATTCCCGAGGGTGAGTTACCCTCTATCCCCATTTATTTCACCTATTCTATCATGGATGTATGCGTAAAATAAACGAAGAATAGTAGAGGAAAATGATACGACAATTTATGAATCTTCAAGCCCCTCCCTCCCTAATAAACTCATCAACTAACCCCACAAACCACTAAAATTCAACAGTTATATAATTTCTCCATCGTCATCACCGGAATCGATCAATACAACTCAATGCTCAGGGGAGGCATGGCACCAACCCACCGCCGACGTGTCTCCGTGCCCAACGCCACACAACATGAAAACCGCCTGAGACGACGGAAACTGTCTCAATCCGCAGGCGGAGAAAATCCTATTAATGTCGCGCCACTGTCGAACCCCAACGGCATCAATGACGATACCACCATCCGCACAAACCTATATAACTCGCTAGGAAATATACAATTACCAATGCACATGAAATCCGCTCCCGCCAAGGAGGCCGCAGCAACAACCATGGGCAAATCTAACTCGAACGGCAACTCGAATGACAAAAGGCCTGATATTGCAGAATTGGAAAAATCGATGTCAGCCCTCAGGTTTGTCCCGACGAGCGTAGCTTTGAGGATGGATGGGAAGAAACAACGGCAAAAGCAGGGATGACGATGATGAATGATTGATGAGTTTTTCTTGGACCTCTTTTAGCAGAAATCTTTTATGATTGGTCTTTATATCTCACCCCGCAAGCGAAGATATGATTGCCCATATAATGGTTTTTATGTTTCAACTTAACATGTAGAGCTTTGTATAGAATGAATTATGACAAGACTATGCAACCTGAAATGCTTTACAGATCTAATAGGCCTTTCTGATACTCATCTTTTCTTTCAAAGCCGTAATTTATTACATAGGAGATGCCAACTTTCCAAATAGCAAATGATGTGAAAACTAGTCAGGATGGCGTTGTAACTAGGGCGAAAGAATAAAAATATATAAATTTCCCTCGTTAGGAAGGATGTAGGCATAGCATGGAGTTGACGCAATATGAGAAGGATTACGAGTACTAAGTAGTTAAAGAAGAATTGAAAAAAGGAAAATTTATCATTTACCCAACATCTCGCGAGGGAAAAAGAAAATCAGAGATCAAGATAGCGTCACCCCTTATTCCTGATCCAACTGACCCCAACAAAATTAAACTGTTTCGCCCATGTTTGGATTTTCCTAGCTAATTCTCTTCATGACCGCCATACAGCAGCCGATTCAAACGAGGCATAAATAACATGCGAATATAGAAATATATCGTATGAGATATAAAAAGATAATAGGAATGGAACAATAAGGGAGAAAATATCAGGGTCCATTTTTTCGTTCGCAGCTCCATTTGACATCATCTCGTCATTAAACTCCTTTGAGGAGGCATATATTAGAGAGGAAAAGAGCAGTTCTTGTCATCCCTGGTTCCTCTGAGGAGGAGATATTTGGGGTATTATGGACCCAAAAAAAAAAAAAGAAGAAAAGCAACGAGAAAATAAAAATTGATATTAGAGGGGTAAAAATTAAAAGAATTTATAAAAGGTCTTATGAGGCGATAAGGGGGTAAGTGGGTTTGTTGGAAGGTACATTGGAAAAAGAGTAGGTCAACTCAGAATGTGCGCAGACAGCTGAGATGCAGGCACTATTCCTCGCATATTCGTTTATTTGCTTTCTTGAATAATGAAAATGTGAGAAGTGCCACAAGGCGCGAGATATCTTGGTATACCGTTGAGAGGAGTTGATGGAGATACTTAGCCCAGATCGCTTCCTAGGCCGAAAGGCTAGGCGCCGTGACCATTGATGGAGGAGAGATGTCAGTCGAGAGAATTTACGCGAGAAGGAGACTTAGGTAGAGCGGACGGCATAAAAGGACGACGGCACTCGATGCCGCGCCTGATCGGCCGGGTATGTTGAGACAGTGCCAACCAGCAGCAGAGCAAATCAATTAGGTAAAACCTTCTCTGGGTGTTCACATGTTAAATTATTCAGAAAGACATACGCGACGGTGAAGTATTCAAGAACCATAGATGTAGGCATCGGTGTGTTTGGGGTGTCGCAATCAGGGAGGTATGGCCCAGGTCGAATAAAGTAGCAAGACATCGTTTATGTGTAACCTGAGTAGGTAGAAACATTTCTACGACTCTAGCAAATCGGCATAGATCTCTAAACTAGACCCGATGAGGTCCACGATGGGCCAGCTCGTGTTTCCTTTGAAAGTCCTCGACCATACGCGAACAACGGCAACGCTAAGCTCTTTCAATTTGAGTGGGTCATTTATGAAGTCCATTTCGCCCATATTGGCCATATCGAAAACCATGTCTGTCTCCTCCATCATACTCTTTACCCACAAGAGTAGTTTTCGTTCATGGTCGGATAGCCGCTGGTCGGATTGAGTAGCCGGAATTGCGAGAAGCCATCTACTAAGCAGAAAGGCGCACTCGAGACTGCAAATTGAATGTTGTATGCTCCAGAAAAACGAATGAGTCTTTGCAACGAAATCTATCCCTAGTCGTACTGGGATTGAGAGTGCATGCGCGGAGTGCAATAACGCCATAGTGAGCCTTGGATTTCGTACAACAGGTGGTGACTCTTTAAGAGCCCGCGCAATTTGAACTGGGTCTTGGGTTACAAGTTTGCGGCAGGGGCCGAGATCCAGATGCAGCCTGATATATGCTAAGCCGAGAAGAGCAGTTGATGTAAATGCGATCGGACCGGCAGGGCTTTGAGGGTCGATACTTGATTCCGGAGTCCGCCTCCAACCAGCTTTCCATGAGCTCAGAGAAGAGTCCAAAATTGACAGATCCTCGGGTCGTAAGCTAGTGCCAGACATGAAAGGGGATGATAGGCATAGCTGTCGAGCAAAGAAAATTTGTTGAATTATTGCATGGATCAAAACATAATTGCCCAATGGGGATATAGGCGTAACACCATTCGACTGGGGCGATTTGATAAAAAGTTTCATAAAAGCTTCCTGAAAGGAAGTATCCCCTTCAACACGGGACCGGTGTAACCGGCGCCATTGAGCCGCATTAGGCGCTTTCCATTCTTCAGCAGGTCCTGGCATGTTGAGCTTCAGCTCAGAATTCAAAATCAACGGAGGTATATTGTACATAATGGAATGGAGGTTGAAAAAACAATAAACAATAAGCTTGGTTCGCCTATCAGCTTCGCGGTGAACCCAATCTTCCCAGCTTATCCCGTCTGATGTTGGCGTGGATTCGGCAAGGCCATGATCGCGAACAAGCCTAGCAAGGGTGCTTTGAAGCGCAAGTATCTCGCGTAGCAATTCAGGATGTCTTTCCCATGAAGCAAATACAGTGAGGAGCAGGAAAGTACGGATAATTTCCATTTGTGCAACGGAATCCTCGCCAGGGTACGTGGCGCTATCCATGGCAGATATGTATGGCTGCTGGAATGGGCTACTACCAGAATTGGAGATCGAGGACGAGGCTCGGGAACCATGAACACCAGGACTGGGTCCGCCAAATCCCCATGGTACTTGAGGCACTCGTCGAGAATCTCGTCGTCGAAGTCGCTCAAGAAGAATGGATTTAGAAGCGTAAAAGAGGTCGATTCCTCGATTATTTTCGAATCTGTAATGAGAGCCAGCGGCGGCTAGCGCGAGGCTTAACTCAGGTGGGCATCTAGCCACAGATAGCGTTGGAACATGGATGAAGGGAAGATGTTCGTTCAGGCCATTTATATAGCCAGCAAAAAACCGAGACAATGCATGTCTTGACGGAGGCACAAAGCCTTTGGGAAGTACGTGGGCGAAATCCTCTAGTCGGGCAATGAAAAGTTGCCTGTCTTGATTTGACACATCCCACGCCGGTCTAGTCTGGGCGATTTCATCGGTGATTCCAAGGCGATCCTCTGGGTCCTGAGACTCTGGTTGGAGCGAGGGGAGGCGGGATCCAAAATTTGAAAAAGATGGAGCTTCCTCCGTGGAGGTGCGTTGGTCGCCTATAATGTCTCCATTGTTGTATCTTGGCGGATTCATCGGGTGTTTTGGATCAAAAGAGGGGGGTGGTATTACCCCAGGGAGTATAGGTTCCGTTTCACCTGCCGTCGAAAACATCCCCGAGTCCCAATCAGAGGACAGACCAACGCTTTCTAGGAAGACAGTGAAATCCTGGACCGGGTCCCCTAGATCCGCAAGGTCCAGTAGAGATGGCTCTACGCCATAGTTCTCAGTTATTTGCTTTTCTTGCACAGGTGTTTTGCGAATTGGGCCAAGTGTCTCCTGCTGGCCCTCGAGGGCAACATGGCTTGCGGCGTGCGAGAGGAGGTTAAGGTCATATCCCCATGACGGGTTGAACTGGGCTGGTTCTGCTAACTGAGCGGGTTGGACTGGTATGTTTGGGCGGGTTACTGCGGATGATTGGACGGCCACAGGCTGCGGCAGGTTCAATAAATGGCTATCATGGTTTGAGGACGGAGGCGGAGGGGGAGGCGGAGGTGGAGGTGGGGCGGGTATGGCTGCGGGGGTTGCGGATACATCAGCAGCGGCAGTTATCCTGCTTTCGGCACGGTGCGCATTTCCTTCTGAGGGGTGAACCAGGCGCTCATGACGGACGAGGAGATCACTAT